>JAVSCE010011446.1:0-138448 GCA_032199065.1 Smutsia gigantea
ATGTATATAACATGATTGTATGAACATACCATAATTTTGTATTGTTTAAACTTGGCAATTTTTGGCAATTATGAGTAGGGCTGTATATATTCCTGTATATATCTTTGGGTGCATCTTGTAGTCTTCTTTACCTAGGAGAAATGTTGGGTGAAAGTATGTATATATTCTGCTTTTGTGGACACTGTCAAATAATTGACCTGTTAATTATGGTCACACTCATTTATATTCCAACCATGATTCATGAGAATCCCAGTTGCTACAAAGCAAATAATCAAATTTAATATTGTTAGTCTTTCATTTTAGCAGTTCTAATATGGTATGGTGGTATCTTGCTGCAAATGTAATTCTAATTTTCCCAGTGATTAATGACACTGAGAACCTTTTTATTTAGATTACTTAGAAGGATATTGCTTAATTTTTAATTCTTACTTCTCTTTTGTTCTAATTTGTAGCTTAATTCCTTTGAGATCAAATAATATAGTCTATCTGACAAATCATATGAAATGTGTTAGTATTTTCTTTAATGGCCTAGCATAGGGTCAGTTTTTGTAAGAGTTACCTATCCACGAGGAAAAATATGCTTTCTCCAGATTTTAAGTGTAGACTTCTGTGTATCTCTTTGGTCCAGATTGTCAGTGACGTTCAAATTTCCCATACCATGTTGACTTTCTGTATACTTTGAGTTGAGAGAAATGTTGGAAGATTTCCCAATGTGATTATAGAGTTCTCTCTCTGAAGTTCTGTTAAATTTTGCTTTATATATTTGAGGAGTAATTTATTTTATGACCCTGGTTTAGTTGAAACTTTTATCATTACGAAATAATTATTTCATTTCAAGAAACAGTTTTGCCTTAAAGTCCATTTTGTTTGATATTAGTATAGCTTTAGCAGGTCTCTTGTTTGCTTTTACATGGTATACATTTTCCCACTCATTTTTCAATTTATATATCTGAATATTTTGTGCATTTCCCTTCTAAGCTGACAGATATTTTTGACTAAGGTTTTTGGAAGTTATGAACAAAACTTCTGTGATGGCTTGCGTACAATTTTCTGGAGACATGTTTCCATTTAGCTTGGGTTAGAATTGAATGCTTGGGTTTTGAAAGACAATGCCAGGAATTTCGTGAAGAGACTGCACTTTTACATATCTTTCAAAAATGCATAAGAATGTCAGTTGCTTCATATCATTACCAACATTTGGTATCTTCAGTAGTTTATCTTTATTTATTCTTGTATGTATTGTGGTATCCAGTTATGGTTTTAATTTTCATTGCCTGATAACGTTGAACACTCTTACATGTTCTATTGACAATACATGCTATTGAAAAAGATCTGTGGCTTGCTTTTTTATTACTGAGTCATAATAGTTCTTTTTATACCATTTTTACTAAGTGTTAGCCCATCCTGGTTAATATTTATTGTGTGCAAAATATTTAAATTTGTTTGTTGAAGTAACAATGGCTATGATGATATTACTACAATTTCTATTGCTTCTTACTAGTGCCTTGGGATGTAGCAATTTGGAATCAACTTAATTCAGTTCTACAGATAGAGATGCTTCTAAGCTGGACTGGGTCCCCCACAAAAAGTGATTTTCTTTTGTTTCTTCTACACATTAGTCATCAGTCCAAAGTGAAGTGGTTATACCACTAAACTCTTACTAGTACTGGACCTGTACTCTGATTTGTCTTCCCCATGCTAATTTCTTTATTTTTGTCAGGTTCTGTTCTAGTTATTAAGTTATTGTGTCTCATTTCTAAACTTCTGCTTCTGTACTATTTTGCAATACTTAAATTGGAAGCCTGTGAAACACATTGCTGACCTGCCAGTTAGTTCAATGATTGGTTCTTCCAAGAAGGTGCACTAGAGAAAGAATGTAAACCTGCAGGAGGAAGAGGGACTTGCACATTCCTGTTTTTTGTGTGTGTGACATCCTATGGGCTTATTTGCTCTTGTGATCCCTGTGTCACCCAGCAATGTTTTTTTTCCCCAAACAGGGACAGTTATTTCCTTTGCCAGCAGCTCAGTCTGGTTTATAGTTTTTCCAGCCCTTGCATAATCAGCTTCATTGGGTTTTACTCTCAGAGAGTCAAGCACTGATTACCTTGCAGCTCTACTTTTAGAGGTCAAGATTCCAGGCTTATTCTTTCATCTCTGGGGGTGTTAGTTGCTCCCTGTACTTGGTACAGTTATACTGTGGAAATTTCTTCTTACCCTTTCAGTTAACTAGTTATTAATTACTTAAACTTTCTCTATTCAAATAACCAGTCTTATTTCTGTCTTCCAACTAGACCCAAACGATACAGAAATTGGTGTTAGAAAGGGCCTGAAGAAATTGACACTCAAAGATCAGATTTGGGGGTAATTTTGTTCATGTGTTTGAAATTGAAAGTGGGTTGAACTCCTTCTCAATGGGAAATGAATTGTTAGGGATCTGTGACACAGATAATCAAACCATTACTTGTGATTAATTTGCTGAAGTGCCAGTGGATGCAGGAGCTTTGGGAGTGAATGGTTCCTGTGCTCAAATATTGGCTCTATTGGTGAATATAAGGACCATGATATGCAATGGTCTCTTCTGAGTTCTTTGAATATTTATGAAAATAAAGTTACAACTTTAGTCTTTAACTGTGTGTATGTTCTATATATTAACTATATTCTTTTTTTTCTATCTCTGCTTTCTATTTTACACAATTTAAAATGAAAACTAGCATCACAATTTAGTCTTTGTGTAACAAGGTATTCTAATGGGGCTACTACTGAATTTGAGCAGTAATTAACACAACTATCTTTTATTTTTCTAGTTCATATGATGTCCCTGTAATAGTTGTTTATTGCTATGTGACAAAGCATTCAAAGATGTAATAGTTTCAAGTAACAATTTATTAGCTCATAATTGTGTGTGTTGGCAATTTTCTGGAGGTAATGCTGGCTGCTGGCTGGTTCTCTATATACCATCTCTCATACTCTAGGTTTCCAGCCCTGAATTCCCTAAATGGGGCAGCAGCTTTTCAAGGGGGCAAATGCAGGAGCTGCAAGATCACTTGACGCCTGAGCCAGAAGTACCACAGTGTCAGTTCTATGGCATTTTTTTGGTCAGAACTAGTGACAAGTACAGCCCAGATTTAAGAGGGGAGAAAACAGATTCTACTTTTCACAGGTGTAGTGAAAGTCATACAGCAAATGGATGTGCATAGGTGGTTGGAAATACTTTGTTGTTACCATATTTGCATACAAGCTATCTAAATCCCATTCTAAGAATTGACACCATAGGAAACTTCACAGTTTACACACAATACTGTTTTCCATTATTTATTTCTACCTCTCCGTGTTTACTCTCTTGGGCTTAAATTCTGATGTCCATTACTAAAATTGTGTCCTTTCATCCATGTTCAAAATCTTTTGAGAATTTCTACTTCAGCCATACCTTCATAAAATCCAAGCCTAAGTTTAACAACCTCTTACCTATATCCAAAAGTAGTAATCAAAACATTTAACAAATCATTTAACATGTCATAACTATCTTGAAAGGATTCTTCTTTATAGTGTTTTTGTCCTTGATTTCATTCTGGCAGTTAAACTTGCAAAATACACACATGCGTACACACACACACGAACATGTATCTATTTTAGCTGGCCTCATTTTTATTCGTGACAGCAAATCTTCAGCTGTCCCTAAGTGTGAATAGCAGTTCTATCATTTACTCTTAGTTGTTAAATACTAATCTCTCTTTTTATTTCAATGATAAAATAGTGGCAATCAGAGGAGACATACCTTATCTTTCTATCTCCAGTTCAAGTTTCCATTCCTTTTGTTACAATGAATGAATTCTTTCTCTTTCTATATCTGGCCACTTATAGCCTAAATTAAATTTCCCTTTGCCTACTTAAGGATTTCCCTTATGCACTTTCTTTACTTCTTCCTGTGCTATTAAGATCATTTCCATCAAGATATAAATATGCTTCAGTATACCTCATTACTTAAAAACAAAACAAAAACTTTCCCACATCATTTATCTGAATCCTCTCCTGTTCCTGCCCATCTGTCTATCTCCCTCCATAGCAAAACTCCTTAGTAGAGTTTTACATAGTGCCTCTATCCACTTATTTTCCTTCTCTTTCTCTTGAGTTCAATCCAGATTAGGTTTTTCCTCTACTACTGTAATGAAATTGCTCCAGTGAAATTGTAAATTCAATCTGTTTCTTCTCTTACATGACTTAACTGATATGGTTGATTATTCACTCCCTAGAACACTTTTAATGCTTCAGTTTTAGACAATCATACTCTTGGTTTTCCTCCTGCCTCACTGACTTAAACTTCACCATCTCTTGCTAGATCTTCCTACTAGTTTAGATCACCAAAGGGGGACTAGTTCTGTGCTCAGTTCTTGGGATTTTTCTCAAAGCTATTTACACCATTCACTAGTGATCTCACCTAGGCTCAAGGATATAAATACCATCTATACCTCATTGAGTCTGCATAATATACCTTTAGTCCTGAGTTCCTCCTTGACTTCAGATACACATAATAAATACCTGCTTGGCACACTCCATTACATCTCCAGTCTTCTTAACTTAGCAAACAACACTCTTATTATTCTACTTGCTCAGGACAAACTTAGAATTTTTCTTGACTTCTCTTCTCTTTGTATCTTATAATAATCCATAACCAAGTCCCAGCAACTCTATTTTCAAGATTATTTCTGACAATAGCCTTATCCTCCCTCATCTGCAAGAGTTGCCTAACTAATATGCCAGGATATGCATGTTTCCCTACAAACTATTCCCCATATCATAGTCAGATAAATCTTTAAATATTCTACTTCAGATCTTATCACTCCTCTCCTTAAATGTCACCATAATTTCTCCATAACAATCACAGTGAAAAGTAGGTGGGCCAGTGGAGACAATCAAGGCTATAAAACAAACTCAAATATCAGATGCACATTACATAAAAATACAAAGACTTGATTGAGTTCATGCGGAAGCAGACAACTTTCTATAAGTTATAAGAACATGCACAGATCACACTAATATAGAAAGTTGTCAATTTGAAAACTTTCTCCTATTACACAATGTATTTTTCTAGATAGAAACAGGTACAATTAATGTTAAACCTTATATTAATCACAGTGTTCTTTCACATAGAAAATGTGCACAACAATTCTGTTCAGACAGGATGACTGTGTGCTCTACATGTGAAAGTGTAGACCACACCTGCTCAACTCTCACAGAGCTTCTTGTCCTTCCCTAAGGTGGCAGGAACCCAGAACAACAAGCAAGGAGCTCTAGGATGTATATTTGTGTGTAATGTGTGTACATATGTATTTATGAATACAATGTATATATCTATACTTTAACATTTCTGAAATCCAGATACTTTGATTTTCATATGTTCATTTGTTTTTCTTTAAACAGCTGTCACATCATATAATCAATGATTTGAAAATGAAGTAAATGTGTTCAGTCCTCTTTATATGCATCAGCCATTCAACCCTAAATTTAGTTGTAACAACACAATTATGATTTTATTCTTTGTATTTCACTTGGATGCATATTAAGATCATTTAATATTCTAGTATATCCAGGTATTTAAGAGTTTGAAAAAAGATGTTTCTTTTGTTTGGCTAACTAAAACATATATCTGGAGGAATACTTTGACTTTTTAAGTCTGAAAACTACCTTGTGATAAGTAAGGTTAAACTTTCAAGAAGTTGTCTAAAATATGAAACACTTTAAAGAATTAGTTCTGTTTGTGGGTATTTATTTTTGAGGAGTTATTTCTTTATTATGAAAAGCTAACTAGCTTAATTTGTAACAAGTGTAGGTGAAAAGTTGTGACTAAAACTCCAAAGCTGTGTTTTTGTATTGTGATCTATTAATCCTTTCACACAGATTTCTTTCTCTGACCTGGATGTTAATAATGAACAGTTACATAATTGACAAATACTAAAACAGAAACAGGCAAGTAAAACAATATAAATGTCTGCATTTTACCCTGCTTTGTGTGTCATTAGGAGAGCTATTTGTACTGTAATATGCTCACCCCAAAAGCTGTCACACCTACAGCACTGGAAACCTTTCCAACCAAGTTTATAACTACCTTAAAAATAATTAGTCAAATTAGAACATCTTTTAAAATAATTACACTTAATATATAGCCTGAAAAGGTAGTTCTATCAAATTAGGACATAACATTTTCCTAACCCCTTCAAAATGACAAGGGAGAAGATACTCAATTTTAAAACATGGCTGGCATTTTGTACAGTCTGTAATATCCAATCCAAAAAGAGAAAACAAAAACAGAAATCTCATAAAAGCTACACAATAGTCAGTCTTCAAGATGAAATTACCTGGATTGTATTTACTCAGTATTAAGGCCATATGTGGCTCAGGAACAGAGATGAAAGGGACTTCGTTTTCCGAAATACTTGCATGAGAACGTTACACTATGTCTATCTGCCCTCAATTACCCGTTGGCTCTTCAGGGCATCTTTTTGACACTTGATCTTCCTCACATATTTCTAAGACCAAAATTTCTCTTAACTTAGGAACTAGACAACTTCTTTAGATTCACTTCTGTTTTTATTACATTTGTAGATAATTATAAAGTATAATAAAGCTGACTTAATATGTCATCTTTCACTAATACATTTCCATCAGAAAGCTCATACCATGTAATGACTGTACTTTTGTCAATTTTATAAGTTCAAAAATTTAAGAAATTGCCACAGCCCTATATTAATGTGGGAAATCCTCTTGAGTGTGCTTAGCTATTAAACCAAAATTTCAGCTACATGCATTCAATTAAATGATATGAGTGATAAATCAATTACCATAGAAGAGCTTTCATGGCTATGCCATTTTGAATGAAAAGACCAATTACGGACTTTATAAAGTACTGATCAAACCTGATATATCTGTAGGGGGAAAAAAGTCAAAAAGGACAAATGTAGATAGAAATGGGTAGCATTTGTTATCTGGTAGATGATAATCCGAAAGTGCAAGATATAATGAGGTTGGTAATGTATGCCATTTTACAAATCCAGGTTTAATTGTGATAATTATGTAAAACACACAGTACAGTACTTGGAACACAGTAGGCACAGCTGTCTCAGTAGATGTAAATGCTAGAAACTAGTGTGGTTGAAACTATAGGAAATCATGTAAAAACCTGATTTGAAGTGATGGAAAATGTCTAGTTTCCCCCCATGAGCTCACTTCAGCTACTAAAATACTATCATTAGATACATTCATTTTCACCACTTAGGACATCTACAGAGTTGAACCTTGAAGAAATGATAGAGGGAGAGGCTGAAACAGAGATTTTCTGAAAGAACAGTCTGTGCGGTTCACTCCCTACATTAAAGCATTCTGTAAACTCATTGCCTTTATAAAATGCAATGGCCCTGTGAGCTCTGACACAACTCAACGTTTCATTTTCATATTCTCTTTTTCCTTTAAATCACAATTCTCTTCTGCCATGAAAGTCATTCTCAAATGGCAGTGAGGCATTAACTTACATGTGAATTGTATGAAATATAAGTGGGAGGAAAAGAAGAAGAAGTGAGGAAAGACTGGCAGAAAAAAGAAGGAAGGAGATGTGCAACAGCCCAGAAGAAGGGCTAATGAGTCAACAACTAAGAAAGTGCACATTTAGCTTAAAGGAAAGCAGGTTGGGTATGGGAATATGTTATAGGGATGAAAATAATACAGATATTTGCAGCTTTTCCTCTTCTCTCTTCTCCCTCTTCCTCTTTCTCTTTTTTCTTTTGGAAGTTTGCTTCCTGTTATGCAATACAGTTTCCTGGCCTCCTGTTCAAGAGACTTTAATAAATGATTGCATTTTTCCAAAGCAATCTACAGATTCAATGCAATCCCTATCAAAATATTAACTGCATTTTTTCAGTAAAGTAGAGGAAATAATCCTAAATTTGTATGGAACCACAAAACCCAAGTGGCCCAAGAAACCTTGAGAAAGAACAAAACTGAGGGTATCACACTCCCTGATTTCAAACTATACTACAAAGCAACAGTAATCAAAATAGCATGGTACTGGCACAAAATAGATACATAGACCAATGGAACAGAAAAGAGCCCAGAAATAAACCCATGCTTATATGGTTAATTAATAAATGACAAAGGACACAAGAATTTGCAATTGGGAAAGAGTCTCTTCAACAGATAGTGCAGGGAAAACTGAATAGCTACATGTAAAAAATTGAAATGGAGTCACTCTCTTTCACCACCTACAGTAAATCTGAAATGGATTGAAGACATATATATAAGACTGAAACCATCAAATTCCTAGAAGAAAACAAAAAACAAACTCTTGAACATTAGTATGAGCAATTTTTTTTCCAGGCAAGAGAAACAAAAGTAAAAACAAACAAGTGGGACTACACAAAACTAAAAATCTGCCCAGCAAAGTAAACCATCAATAAAATAAAAAGGCAACCTACTGCATGGGAGAATATATTTACAAATGATATACCTGTTAAGGGGCTAATATCAAAAATTTACCAAGAACTCATTCAATTTAACACTAAAAATCTGAGTAATCTGATTAAATAATGGGCAGAGGACCTGAATAGACATCTCCAAAGAAGACACACAGATGGTCAACAGGCACATGAAAAGATGCTCCTTATAACTAATCATCAGGAAAATGCAAATCAAAACCATAATGAGGTATCACCTCACACCAGCTAGAATGGCTACTCTCAACAAAACAATAAATAACAAGTGTTGGGGTGGACATGGAGAAAAGGGAATCCTAGGGCACTGATGTTGGGAATGTAAATTGGAGAAGTTGCTATGGAAAACAGCATGGAGGTTTCTCAAAAAGTAAATTAAACAGAAATACCATATGACCCAATAATTCTACTTCTAAGAATTTACCTGAAGAAAACAAAATCACTAACCTGAAAAGATATATACACTCTAATGTTTATCTCATTATTTACAATAGCCAAAATGGGGAAACAACTTAAATCTTCATTGACAGATGAATGGACAAAAAAGATGTAGTACATATATACAATGGAATATTACTCAACCATACAAGAGAATTAAACATTGTCATTTGTGACAACGTGGATGGACTTAAGTGCTAAATGAACTAAGTCAGAGAAAGACAAATACCATATAATTTCACTTATAGGTAGAATCAAAAAAAGCAAAACAAAGGAACAAACAAAGCAGAAATAGATTCAAACACAGAGAACAGACAGGTGGTTACCATGGGAGTGGGGAAATGAATGAAATAGGTGAAGGGAAAAAATTACAAAGTTTGGTATCTTGATCAGGGTAATGGTCGCATGAATGTGCACACACATCACAATTCATCAAGCTGTACACTATGGTTTGAATGTTTTATTGTTTGTGCCTCAGTAAAAAATACATGCTTTCCTTTTTTACCAAGGGAATTGAAACTTTGTGATTCTTTATAAATGGGTGCTGTAGGTAGATGAGCCTTAGACAGAAGCAGCAAGTTCCTTGATCTGAGGTACTTGTGTAATTCCTGGAATGAACTAGCAAAGTTACAGACCTGCGACAAGAACAGATAGCAAGATATGGAAGCAACCTGAATGTCTGTTGATAAGATGAATGGATAAAAAAGATTTGGGACATTGGAATACTAGCCAAAAAACAGTTAAATCTTGGACCTGAAGGATATTATGGTAAGTGAATAAGTCAGAGAGATACAAATACCATATGATTTCACTTATAGGTGAAACCTAAAAAACAAAAGGAACAACAGGAAAACAACAAATAGATTCAAACACAGAGAACAGACGAGTGGTTGCCACAGTAGGAGTGGGGAGATGGATGAAATAGGTGAAGGGGGAAAAATTAGAGAGAATGTTTGATATCTTGATCTAGGTGATGGTTACATGACTATACACATCAAAATTCATCAGGCCGTACACTCATATTTGTGCATTTTATATACCTCAAAAAAATTTTAAATGAAGATGTAGATATTACATTAAAAAAAGCACTAGGAGATGTCAACCTTAATCAAGTACTGAGTTGAAGCAGGTTTGTTTAGGAAACTACATTCAAGAAGGAAGAGTGGAGAAGCAGAGTATATTCCTTCATGAAAGCACCTGACCCCTAAGAAAGTGGAAATGAAGAGATTCTTTAGAGAAAAACAAATCTCTGAGGCGCTAAACAACAAGGTCATGCTAGAATTGTGTTGGTTGTTGCTATGGCGAGTGCTAAACCTCTGTCCTCCAAAATAGAAACCTTTCCATTTTGCAATTGTATGATTAAATTAAAATTAATAACAACAACTGTCAGCCTAGTTTTGTAGATTTTTTTTTTTTTGCTAACTTTGTTGGTATTTCCAGATTTTATACTCTTAGTGTAATGCTTTCTTGAAGGTGTAATTGTTTGGAGGTGCAAAGAAAAATTTATTTTGTGATTTTATGTCTTTTATGTTGAATCAAGTAAAATTAATCTAGTAACTATTTAGAAGTTTGAATAACATGAATTGAAAAAAGTAATCAGGCTATGACTCATACTGCCCTATTGTAAAAACAGTATTATAGCTTAGGGATACTATTCCTAATTTTTTTAAAAAAGTGGTGAAAACAATTAGCAACGTCTTTAGTGTTTATTCACATGTATGTGTTTAGGTATACTATGTGTACTTATTCTAACATTTTATACATATTTCCTTAGTGCATGCATTTTATAACTCGCCTTTTAAATTTGATCCAAGAAATCTATGTTGAATATTTGCTTAACTCCTCAATATCAGTAATTCAGTCTTTTATGCACAGATGAAACTCAAATATTGGTACACATAGTATTGGAAAATACTCTATATCAAAGGAAACTTTTTTTTTATCCAATAGTAAATAAAGTCAGTGCTTGAGAATGTCATTTCTGCTTTTAGTCTTAAATCCACAGTGAAGTAAGTTCAGAAAGTCATCTGCTTGAAAATTTAGCTCCCAGTCAAAACTTGTTTGGAACATCAGCATTACTTTTAATATATTGCCAACGATACTCATAACACTTTGTACAGCACATTATAGATGTGTCTCTCATAGTGCATCATCTACCGCACAAAACTGATCGATGAAAGTGGTTTCACTGCTTTAAGTATCAATAAAAGTTGACTTTGGTTTAGACATTCTAGAACTGTGAACTTTGATGCAATTTTATTTTTTTGGTTCAATTAAACCATTTGCTTATATTCCCTCATGTGATATTAACCACAGTGGTACATCATTCCAAGTGCATTTTCATATGGCTATCATTCTAGTTAATTTATCTTATCCCCTAGACAAGAATTAAATATTTATCCACTTAATATTTCTGTTAACTTGCATTCTCAGAAAGGATATGTAAGATTATAGCAATGCCTACCTCTTTCTCAGAAATCTCTCTTAAACTCTTTCCAGTATTATGCAACAGGTCATAATAAATAACCATGTTCTTTCACCCATCTAATGTTGATAAAGTCCTATCTTCTGTATAATTCCTCACAATTTTGCTGAATACTGTAGTTTAATAGTTTACTATATTACTGTTTATCTTAGTTTATGACAGATTCGTCTGAATTCATTCTGATTTTTTAATTACTCAAGTTAGTCAAATATTAAAAGATTTTTGTAATTAAATGGACCTTTTAAGATAGATGTAATTATATATGTATCAAAAACATTTCTGTCCATTTTAAGGAATGGTAACCATTATATGTCTTATTAAAAATTTAACATTACCAGTTAAGATTACTGTGATGTTTATTGTCTTATGATCACATATCCAACTAAAATTCAATAAATGTAATGACCAACCAAATTCATGAAATTCTGCATTCAGAGTCAATGTCTAGATCCAACTTTAGTTGGAACATCATAGCCTTGATATGTGATCATGGTATTTTGGGAATCTCTGTTTAAGAGTCAATTTTATCTTGAAATTCAATCAATTCTGAGTGCATACTGAGTGCCTGTATTACAGCTTGTCTGAAGGTCTCTCCTAAGAGAAGTTCCAATTAATGGACAGTTGCTCTAAGGACCAACATTCATCAGTGGTGAGGAGGACCAATTTTGAACTTCGCAGAGGGTTTGTTTTTCATATTTCCCACATTTAAGCTTCTGGTGATGTAAAACTTTCTAATACAGGAGTCTCCAATTCACAGTGAGAAAACAGTCTTCTACTAAAATTCAAGCAAGGCTAAATTTCTCAAACTGGCCATGATTACTCCATGATTAACAAGTGTGTGCTTAGTGATACTGAAAAAGTACAGGAGGCATGTACTATAATACCTGCCTGGAATAAAACATTTCCATTTACATCTGACATAAATTAAAGTATTAGTTTCATATTAAAACATTATTCCATTAAGGAATAAACATTTGCATAGATTATTTAAAGGTAAAACAGAAGTCTAAAGAAATTATAGGTATGTTATCTGCCTCTGCTTGCAAGAATGTAGAAAAATTTGAGAGGCAGTGGTCAAGATTAAAAATATCAAGCAGCCAACTCTGTTGCCCATGTGGAGCAAAGTGTATATGGCTTATTTGGGTCTGATGCAAATTCAACAAGACAATGAGCAGACTGAAAGGGAGTGGCTTTCAGCTTGATGTAAGGAGAAAGAGGGCAATATTCCTTTGTGGTTTCAGTGATCAGAATCTGTGGCTTTTTTAGACATATTGAGAACATACAAGATTCTGTATGTTGGAAATCAGAGCAAAAGGAAAGAAAAATTGACATCAGATGGTTTCCTGGAAGACTAACTAGTTCATGAACACAAATGAAAGCCACATAGAAGTCAATGGCTGGAAACTGAGGGGCTGGAGTTCAGGAGCTCAACAACCATAACTGTTAACTGCATCATGTTCCTTTATTTCCTATAAAGCTTATGTGACCCAGAGCAACAGTGGTTTCATTGGTAATTGCAGTGAACATTTCTGAACTGTGGATGCAGTCACAAGGATTAAGATAATTTTGTTATAAACAAATTATAGTAATATGTACAGATAATTATGTTATCACAAAGTATTCATAAATTGTATATGGAAAGCATTTGTCATTATGCAGTTAATTCTGCAAAACTGAATATTATTGTGTCTCCTATTCAATTATTTGACACCATTTGACTACCTATCATGCACCAGGTGCTATGATAAGCTCTGAGGACAGGAAAACACATGCACTTGTGTGCAAAACAATACAAAACTGGGAGACTAACCTTTGAATTCAATAAGTTTACAGCAGGGATGCAGACCAGGCAGCCAGAGGAAAATAACCCAGTTGCAACTGTTTCAAAAGGGTATGTTAATAACTGAGAAAAGTCTATGCATATACTTAAATCACACATTATCCTGGCTGGCTCAATGACAGAAACATCTCACGGAAGGGCCCAACAATAGCTTAGAGAAGATAACTAGCCCCCCACACAAGAAGAGGACGCATAACTCACAGTTAGGCATGTTTGTTTTGTGGCACTGGGAAATACTTATGAGGCTGTGCCACTGCTAAAGCTGTTGGATTGCTTAAATGTCTACCGTGAATTCTTTGATACAGAAAATTGAAAACTATAGCTTACAACTGAATCTGGTTAAAATTTAACAAAGAAGTTAAAAAATTTGTATTTGACATCAAGTTCACTGTCAAATTGTCTTTGGCATTTGGAAAATATTTTTAACCTTTTTGTTTGCCAATCTTACATGTTTCTGTATAGATGATTTTTAGGAACTCCTAAGGCATAAATTCCATAGCTAGTTTAAGGAAGTTTCTGTAAAAATTCATTTACATGCCTAGTTTTTAAAAGGTTCAGTTAACAGGAGTAAAGGACTGGTCTATCTGACAAGAGCATCTAAACTATACCCAAATTAAATATATTCTAGTTTGAAAAGAAACCTCAAGATAGAAAGTCTTCTGGGGTTCATACTGTCCAAATTATATCAATCATGAAAATAAGGTATATTTACTCAGAGAAGTGGTTCTCAAACTTTAACATGAATCCGAATCACCTAGAAGTTTGTTTAAACGCTGCTGAAGCCCAGTTTTAGAATCTGTAATTCAGTAGGTTAGGGATAGGACCAGACTGGGAACTAACAAGTCCTTAGAGGATAGTGATGAAAATAGGCCAGCAACCACACTTTGAGAACCACCAATTCAGAGTATTATTACCAGAAATTCAGTTTACTCTGCACAATTATAAAACACAAACTTAACATAAGTATTATTTGTTTTTCTATATATATGTTTAATACATATTGATATGCTATATACATGTATATATCTCTAATATGTATTTGTGTTTTTAATGCTATATTATATTTAGTTGTTTAAATTTTGCCACACAGGTCCAAATTCTGGAGATAATGCAGTTTCAGTTAAAGTTTATTGTTAATTCAAATAGTTTCTATATGTAAGGTTCATAAAAGATACTTACCTATAATGCTTAAGATACTGTCACAATATGTTATCTGTGGGTAAGGGAAATACCAGTTTCTATTTTTCATGCTTACATTAGAGTCTAATTGACCACCTGAAAATATCAAATACAGTGGAAGGAAATATTAGTATTTATATTTCTGACTTGGTCAGTTTATTTTGTTTATAAATCCAATCATCTCTAACCACTCTTAAGGAATTAAGTTTTAAGGTAACATTGACATAACTCATCTGTCAAAATGAATTATGGGTTTTAATGACATGTTTAGTGTCTTTTAATTTTGTATATAGAGTTTTTATAGGAGGCGCTGATGTATTATATTGGCATACCTAAACGTTTAATAAACTTACAAATTTACAGTGTTAAATGTCCAATGTTAAATGTTTTGTAATTTACTGGAGCAATGGTTATAAAACACCCTTCTACTTTAGATTTGTGTCTGTGTGTATGTAACTCATAAAGAAGATATACCCATACATTTACATAATTATACAAATAAATGAAAAGACAAAAGTAGAAAACCACACTGGAAAATCTTTCTATAAAGTCTGTTTACACTGTAATATAAAACAATATACAGAAGTACTTCCTACCTTCATACTTTTCTTATGTTTGTACATTTTTCTTATTTTTCATATCAGCAGTTCTGATTTATCCATTTAAAATTTTTATGTTATTTCATTTTTTTTGCATGTTTATTCTCAGCATATAGTTTTGGAAAATTTTCTTTGGATTTTCTTTTTAATTGATGAGATTTCATCCCAGTTTGTTAAAGACAACCAGCTGTTTTCTTGAAAGATAATTTTCTGAAGCTGTTGTGTGCCATAATTACACTGCAATTACACAGCAATAGCCATAAAAGCAGATGAGGATTCTATGTGTCCTTTTACCTCATTAGAAGTTGCAAAAATGATAGATACAGTCTATCTTAGTTTGACTATTGCCCTCTATTGGCAAATTCAAGTTCTGGCATAATCTAAAAAAAGCAGCAATAAAGACAGAGATTTTGTTTTTGTTTTGTAAAAAACAATAGTAACATCTTGGGTCACAAGGTAATACCATCAAAAAGCTCCAAAAACTTTTTTACAATTGGAATTTAAAACGTACCTTTAAAACCTAGCAATAAAAAAAAAAATCACTTAAGCTAGTTACATGTGAATTGGGGCTTTTTTTTTTCCCAGCACCAAATCGCACAGCTCTAATCTTTCTCCCTCACTCAATATCTGCTTGAATCATACCCCTCTTTTCAGTAGAAAATAAGTTGAATCTCTTCCTTGTTCCCAGCATGTATCCTCTTCTTGAGGCAATCCTCTTTAAGAAAATTGAGATTTTTAAGTCTCTTACTATCTTCTAAATCAGCAATTAATTATACCTTTCGTATCACAGTGATTAAAAAAAGAAAAAAACTTGAATTTTTAGTCCTAGCGAAAAATTCATTTTTAATAAACTGTTGAGAAGGATTTTCATTCTAGGATAGTCAATATTTTACATAATCTGACTGAGAAGGAGGAAGTGAGAAAAACAGCTTTAAAAAAACTTGGTGAAATTATCCCAAGTGTTACAGCATTTAATGAGTTTTACAGTCAGAAAGGTGCATGTGTACCATATACGCCATCTTTCACATACCTTTGGTTCTGACTGGCAGCTGGGGAATATTTTAATAATATTTATTTTGGCAGAAGAGACAGGAAGTAATCTAGTTTCGTAGCCAGCTCGGCAACTGGAGAAAAGACATCTTCCATTAAGTTATTTTAAGACCTTCTAGGAATCAGAACTTTTAAACAGATTTGAATATTTTTAAAATTAAAAATATTTCTCTAAGTTTCAATTTTACCACTTACATCAAGTTAGCCTGCTGTCTTCTTATGCAATATTTTTTAATATAATTGTTGGCTATGCAGCAAACTTAGACAAGTTTAGTTGTAACATTTTTGGGTTGATGTCAGATTTAGGATTTGAGAATGAAAATAGATCCTTTTTTTGCCAACACTAACACAGATCTCAGAGCACATTTCCTCAGATGTACTAACATGGTGACAGCATAGATAACCACTGGGAAAGTTTTCTGTATGAGAGCTCAGATTCATTTAACAACTCTGGCTTCGCATGATCCCACCTCAGTTGCCTCTTCCTTTGTTTAATTAATAACACCATTGCCTTTTGAAAAGAAGATTAATCTCACAAAACAAACTTCAAGAAGAACCCATAATTCCACAGAAAAGAAAAAAATACATGCCTACAATGGCTGGTGTTGTTCGACTCTTCTGCCAAATGTCTGTTCGTAACCACATAGCATTTTTGAAGTGAAACAGAGCTGCATGTTTGATAAGCTCCTTTCCTTTCAAGCAATTTCAGCCACTGACTATGAACCGGTGTTGATTAGTATTTAGCAGTTGAAAAAACTATGCAGGTTGCACATTCAGAGAAGAACCTTTCCAGTTGTCATGACAGGCACCTGGTAATGTGCAGAATTGGAATTTTCACTATTTATTCTGTTAGTAGATGAGGAAAAATCTTTCTTCTGGCTTTCGTTTCTTGATTAGCTTATTTTCTTAAATGCTGGTAATTTCAAAGCCATATTCTAAGCATTTTACTTAGATCATTATCATTCTTTACATATTGATATTTTGGTTAACCAAAAAAAAATTCCTTGCAAAAAAAATACATAATTATTTTTCCATTCATTTCATTAAGCAAATATGTATTGAGTACTTACTATGGGGTCAGGCACAATTATACTTGCCATATATATAGCCACAAATAAAACTCCCTATTCCCATGGAGTTTATCTGCTATTGGAGGTAATCAGAAAATAAGTATTAACCATGCCAAGTGGTGTTAACTCCTACAAAGAAAAATGAAACAGAATATATTCTTTAGGGTTCAAACAGGGAAGCAGAACCACTATGAATGATGTAGAATCAAGGGGCTTATTATAGGGACTTAATTTAAAATAGCTGATCTTATATAATTCTGGAAGCTGATAAGGAATCTATTTAAGGCCATTTTTCTGTGCATTAGGTGGTGGGCCTTAAGTCACCATTTGTCTTCAGTGTTAGCAGTAAGGAAGAAAGCCTGGATGAGACAGAGGTGAGCAAGGATGAGTGGGATTCCACAACCATGAGAACATACTGGAATACAAGTTTCTTTCCAGGTACATTCAACTTGATCACGTGCAGAAGGAGGTGGTGCTCTTCCCATGGACTTGCACAACTGCCTGGCTCAGGACTCAGAGAAGCTAAAGCTGGTGGTGTTTGGGCAGAGGTAGGGGAGCTAGATTCTGTGGGCCTGGTTTCTGCTACAGACCAACAAGATCAGCCAGGGCTGTATGCACAAAGTACAGCAGAGCTGGTACCATACACAGACTGTACAAGTATAAAGGCTACAGTTAAGTTCCACCTTTCAAATCTCACAATATTTCTTAGAGAAAACTGTAACCCAGAATCACACAGGTAAAGGAATTCTGAGAGATGCAACAGAAATTCTAAGAGTCTTAATACCCTCTCAGCTGAGTTGACACAGCATAGAGACCACACGCAGGTGGTGATGTCAAGTAGGCAGTTGGATGTAGGAGTGTGGATTTCAGCAGAATTGTCTGCCTAGCCATAAATGCAGAAATACTTAGCACAGAGATAGTATTTAAAACTTGAAGATTGGTTGATATCATCAAGAATACAACTGAGGAAAACAAAATGAAACAACAGCCCTGGAAGCCATTCCAATGTGTAGAGGTCAAGTAGCTATAAGGAACTGGTAAAAACTCAAAAGGGTCAGAGTGGGTAAAAGGGGTGCTAGAGAGTTCCAGAATCAAGAGAAGTAAGTTTCAAGAAGGAAGGAGACAAGAAGCCTCTTTCAACTGCCAAGGGCGAAGCTGAGTGACCAACTGTATCCCAGCCCTATAATTTTTTTTTTTTATACTTTCTTTTCCTAAGTTTCTGCTTTCCCTAGACTACTACTGTGCTAGCACCCTTAGTTATTGTTCCCTCTCTCTCCACTGCTCACATGATTTCCTAAGTTTGCTTTTTGAATCACAGTTCTTACTTCACCATCATTATGCTAAAAACTTTTCAGAAATTCTTCTTAATCTACAGCACAATCAACAAACTTTTTCATAAAGGGCCAAATAATAAAGGTTTTAGGCTTGTGGGCCATATGGTCTCAGTCAACACTATCAAACTTTCAGGATTTGGCACAAGAGCAGCTTAGACAATATGTGAATGGATGGGTGTCCGTGTTCTGATGAAAAATTAATTACAGAAACAGTAGGCCAAACCACAGACCATCATTTGCTGACCCTCACCTATGAAATAAAAATCCAAATGACAGAGTTTCTTATTGAGGCATTGTCATTGTTACTGAATTCACATTTTCATCCTTACCATTCTACTCTATTATGAAACACACAACCACTGGTGAAAATGTCATTTCAACTTGATACAGTCTATCCCAAACTCTTACCTAGATAAAAAATATGTTTTTTGCTCCATAAAAAAATATACTAGTTTCCATTGTTTTTCCACAATTGTGTGAATAAATAATCATAAAATGATAGCAATAGTCTATATGGAAATCTATCATTCATATATTCTTTGGTTATTAATATCCCCAAAGAAAAAGTTATTTCTATATATAAACATATGACTGCTGATGAGAAATCTACTTATCCTTGATATGCCAAATTCATAATCAAGAGTAATAATGTCCCCTTCAGTTGTGTGTGTGCATATTTGTGCTTAGGAAACAGGATAGCTCACTAAAGAAAATAAAGATTTTGTAATTACAGAAACTCAACTTAGTATCATAGGTCTGTAACTCCAATTTGTGAGCCTAAGTTATTAATCATCATATAACTTTATTATTCTCTTTTACAAAATGGTGTGGTTCTAAAGGTTGTATGCCCTATTTTTTTACGTATATATTTTGTTACATAAATGTATATATAATAAATGTGCAAATAAATCACATTAATTCATAGAGTTTTGCTGGAAGCATATATGTCAGCATGTGATAAGTGTTTTTCTTAAAAACCTGGTTTCTAAAAACTTATTTCAATGCCCTAATGATGCCATGATTATACTAAGAATGATTAGTAATGTTGCAGTCCTTCAAATATCTCTCTGAATATTCAACAACTAATCTCTTCTTTCTCTGAAACCTCTAAGTCAGCTGGTCCTTTTGCTATTGTTCTGTTAGTCAGAGTCATTAACACAAGCTGCCAAAGCATGCAAATATCATAATGTCAGTGACTTTAAACAACCAGTGAGATTCTTGCATGGCTTTCCTCCAGAGTCCAGATATCTAGAATGCCTCATTTGCAACCCTGCCACTCAAGATGCTTTACTTTCAATCATGTGCACAGAAAAGAGCACATGGAAAGTGAACACTGCAAGTCCAATTGGCCTCATGTGACCCATTTCCCTTCACAATCCCAAAACTCAGTCACACAGCACCAAAATTACTAGTAGGGAGGCTGCAAAATATAGCCTTCCTGTGTGCCCAGGAGAGTAAAAAACATTTAGAAATTTCTTTTCAAGATAACACAAGTTAATAATGCCATTTATAAAAGCAGGAAAATATATACTGAATGTAACAGTTGGAAATGATGTAAAACATGAAATAAGTATGTGAAATTTTGGAAAGTTTTGTAACATTGAAGATGATTTAATTTCTATGGATAAATGTTTGCCAAATACCTCAGAAAGAAAAAAAAACAAAAAACATTTTACTTAGAATTTACTACATAGAATTAGCACTCATATTCCTAGAAATCAGTTTCCTTTATTAGGTTAATTAGGAAGGATTTCTGACAGGTCAAATGAGTCACTTACAGGTCTTTCTGTATATCCTATAATTTCAATAGGCTTTAATATAAATTATTTGTGTCAAATATCCTTGATATATTTCTAATTATGAAGTATCAATGCCCAATATCAGAATTTGAAGTTATTAGCCTCATAGTCAATGAAACCGAGCATACGTTGAAAGCCCAAGTGGTCTTTCCACTATCCTCAGGATAAGATCTTTTCTTTAGTCTCTTGACACATTAACTCAAGGAATCTCTAGAAGTGTACAGAATCCAAGTTAAATGTTCTGTACCAGTATGCACTTTGTACCTCACTATAAAGATAGGCTTTATTTTATCATCTCTAATTGATGGATCCAGCTTTCCCAGAGAATGGGATCTAACCTTGCACCCCTAAGGGGAAATGACTAGCAAGGTATACAAGCTGAAAAGGGCTCAGAGCCTTGGCTTCCCTAAGCTGAGGTGCTCTGCACCCATTCAGTGTTATTTCCATAACCCTTCACATTCTGAGTGGGAATGATGGGGCATTAGAGAACTGACCCTGAAAGTTAGGAGACCTCTTCTATGCTGTTACTGTGATTTGCCTTCCCCCTCACCACCGAAATCTAAGTAACCTGTGTCTCGTGACTCTGACCGCAATTATCACTGCACTATTGAGCAGAGCCTAAGGTTAACAAGTTGGGTGGTCCACAAAACAGTAAACAAGAAACAGTTTGTTAGATAGTACTAAGTGCTAAAAAGGACAACGAAAGCTAAGGAAAGGGATATGGGAAGTTACAGCATGGCACTGAACTTCGAGATATGGTGAACAGCAAGGGCCTCACTAACAAAACATGACCTGAAAACAATGAGGACTCAAGTCACATGAGGGTCAGTGGGACTTTCATTTTGGAAAAACACAACAGACAGTGCAAAGACCCTCAGGAGGGAGCATGTCTCTGCTGTTTTGTTTTTGCTGCTATTTTTCCCTGTCCCAACTGAGTCAGCAGATAATTGCTCAAACCACTGAAATTAACGAATTTTTTAATTATTTTTTTACTTTAGGAAACTTCAGTAGAGTTCAGGAAAATCCCATGGCTTTCACTCTTGGTATCTTTCTAATTCAACACCATAGATATCTGTTAGGTACTCAGTTCTGAGACTGTAAAACACAGTTATTCCTAAACATTGAAAGCTTTACATCATTTACAGAACAATCTTGTAAATAATGTTTATAAATCATTCAACTAAAAAACAATTATTTTCTCTTCAAAAGTAATGTCATACTCATCCATATTAATAACACTTCTAAGCCTCTCTTAGCCCACTTGATGTTATTCATCAAGTAATTAAATAAATATGATAGTGTATATGGGGAAAAGTATTGACTTCAGAGACCTTTTATCCAGGAGATAAGGAACGAGTTAAGCTTAGTCAATCGTATGATCCAGAAATTTCGATCAGATAAGCAAGTCCTTAGAGCACATTTTCCCCTTTGCTCCCTACTCTTCTCAGTGACTTATGTAATCAAATTAAGGAAAAAGAGAGGCAATTCATTGAATAGCACACCAAAAATAACTCAATTTCATTTATCCTTGACTGGCTTACTTTAAGTCTTTTCTGATTTTATTTTGCTATTACACACTATATTAGTTCCCTACTGCTACTGTAACAAGCACAAACTTAGAACATAAAATTATTATCTTACTGTAACAAACACAAACTTAGAACATAAAATTATCTTACTGCTGTGAAGATCAGAAGTCTAAAACAGGTTTTGCTGGTCTAAAATCCAGGTGTTTCCAGGGCTCTGTTTCTTTCTGGATGCTCTTGGAGACAATCTGTTTCTAGCTTTTCCCTCTTTTTAGAGGATGCCTACATTCTTTGGGTTAATACCCTGTTTTCTTATCTTCTAAGCTAGCAAGAGCAGGCCCAGTCCTCTTCGGGCCACCATTCCTCTTAACTGCCTTTTGCCTCCCTCTTGCATTTATAAAGATCCCTGTGATTAGATTGAGCCCACCTGGGTAATCCAGGCTACTTTCTTCATCTCTGGGTTGATTAACAACTTTAATTCCAGCTGTAACCTGAATTCCCCTTTGTCATGTAAGCTAACATGGTCATGGGGGCCAGGGATTAGAATGTGGACATCTTTTGGGGGACCATTCTCCTGCCTATCATAGACATAGACCTCTGCCTACCATAGACCTTGATTCAAGTAATATTTAATAGAAAAAATCAAAATCTTTCATTTGCAATCTGATAGGTATATGAGTTTGCTGTGGAAGACAGATGTTTCTTTTTTATAAATTTTTCGTAGTCAATCCACGTGGTATAACTTAGCCAATATTTTCCTTCTTCCTAAGGCAGTGTTAAAACCTTTGTTTAGGTGCTCCACAAAAAATGTATTTAATTATTCCAGTATACTCCCTTCCTTCCCCAAAACTATACTTTGTTTGTCGGCTCTGATTTGCTTGATCGTGTCACCTGGGGGCTGAGCCCCATGGCTTTGACTTCTACTTAATCAACACATCAAATCTTAGCATGTATAATGTGACACGGTCACATTAAATTTTTTTCAGAGAAAATTTAGGAACTAATTTTTCTTATTCTCCACATCCTATACTACTTGTTCTGGAATGCTAGGAAACTATGACTATTTTTTTTGGTCCTTGGAATACATCCCCCCAAAATGACACTTAAGAATAAAAAATTCTAATGGATGTAAAGAAAGCATAAAACATGAAATTACATAGCTTTCTTAGAAATATAAAAACAACTAAACCATACATGAGGCTGGATATTGCAGTTTCATTATCTGTATAGCAAAAGACACATCACAGAAAACTGTGGGTGCTTTGAAGATGCTCTTGTATTGCTTTCTGAAACACGGTCTTGTTGGTTTATTTGTTCCACCTTTGTGTTGACCTAATGCCTATTATACTTGACTGAAAATAGAGAAGCATTTATAGGACAAAGGCAGAGAATAGAAATCAATATCTGACTTAAATGTAAATCATCAAAGAGATTCCATATAAATGATAAGGAGAAGGTGAAGGACTTAGTTATTTTTAATCAAGTCTGTTTTAAATAAACATTTGTGTTGCAACACGCAAACCTGATTTTCAATATTTTGAGAAGAGATCAGATGACAGCATGACGGGGTAAATTCTGTCAGCTTTTCAACTGCTGAATACTTTTAAGCTAAACAAAATTCATAACACAATCATACTTATGAAGTATTTTTTCCCAGGTTTATTTCATATTACTCAGCTGATATTACACTCTGCAACGGATTTCACAAAATATTCCATCGGTGGTTTTTGTGAAGCAAATATAATGAAATAAAATGCATTATTTTATAGTGTTCCTGTTTGTTAAACATTGTATTTATATTAACATTTTTAAATTAATTCTACTTCAGAGGTTTCATGAAGGTAACATATAAATGTTTTATATATGAAAACTTAAAACACCTTAAAGGGACTTAAAGGTACAGGATGAGGTGGGTCAGCTGTCAGTAGAGATGTTTTCTCTGGATTCTTAAAATATATCTAGAATTCTGCGCCCAAAGCTGAGATCCCACTTTGAACTGTTCTCCCAGCTCTGATCTACTCAACTTGCATTAATGCCATGTTCTATGGAGGTACTAGGAAAAATAAGAGTTTCTACTTTTAAAATTTCAGAATTCAGTGGGGAAAGAAAGAGAAGTGTAGCTCCTGGAGTAAGGCAGTTCCTTGCCCAGGACAAGTTTCTTGTGAATCCATAAGAGAAACTGAAGGAAGACAAGGAGAAAGGCAGTTTGGGAGAAGGGGTTTTTATTGCTCACAGCTCCCTATGGTTCACTAGCCAGCCCCAACTCTGTCTCTTCCATCCTCAGTCCCTGCTCACTCCTCCTGCCCACCCCTTCCAGCAGGAACTCCACGGACGGGCGTGTCCCTGGTAACTGGAGGTTGTCAGACCAATTAGGTACCAGGAATGGAGGTGAGGAGACAATGGCCATTTTTTCTCTGCCCCTTACACCAGATCCACCTGAGTGGTAAACATGCACTGGTATGTAAATAGCCTAAGGCCAAGCAGGAAATTCTGGAAATTCTGGGTGAAAACTTCCATTTACCTCACAAGAGGTAAACAATTCGAAAAGAATCCTGCAAATAATATAATGGAAGGGGAAAGACGGGTATGAAGCAACTCAGAAGAGCAAATGGTAACTATTAGGTATCACACCTCAAGTTATGACACACAACAATGGCGGTGCTGGAGAAGGGGCGCTGAGCTGTTGGGATGAGTTTTGATCCAAACCTTCTTCACAACAATGGACACAATGGGAACCCCAATGGTACTTCAACAGCACTGCGTGAAACTGGGGTTATTGAAAAACTGCTAACCTCTTACGGATTTACTCAGTGTTCAGAACGTCAAGCTAGACTATTCTTCCACTGTTCACAGTATAATGGCAACCTGCAGGACTTAAAAGTAGGATTGAATTTGAAGTATCATCTGACCGGAGGACTGGGAAACCCATTTCTGTTAAACTGGTGAGGATAAAAACAGAAATCCTCCCTGAGGAACTAATCAATGGACAAGTTGCGTGCGCTGTTCCTCACAACTTGGAGAGTAAATCTCCAGCTGCCCTGGGCCAGAGTCCAACAGGGAGTGGATGCTAAGAAGGGAATGGGGAAGTGTTTTATCAGACTTAACACCCCTGAAGATGTGGAAGGGAATGTTCAGCTGGAAACCAGAGGTAAAATAAACTTCATAATTGATAACAGTAAACATACTGGTGCTGTAAGTGCTCATAACATAATGCTGTTGAAAAAGAAACAAGCCCGCTGTCAGGCAGTAGTTTGTGCCATGAAGGAGGCGTTTGGCTTTATTGAAAGAGGACATGTAAAAGAGATATTCTTTCACTATAGTGAATTTAAGGGTGACTTAGAGATCTTACAGCCTGGAGATGATGTGGAATTCACAATCAAAGACAGAAATGGTAAAGAAGTTGCAACAGATGTGAGACTATTGTCTCAAGGAACAGTTATTTTTGAAGATACCATCATTGAACATTTTGAAGGAACTGTAACCAAAGTTATCCCAAAAGTACCCAGTAAAAACCAGAATGACCCATTGCCAGGACGCATACAAGTTGACTTTGTGATCCCTAAAGAACTTTCCTTTGAAGGCAAAGATACAAAAGCCAAGGTGACCCTACTAGAGGGTGACCATGTTAGATTTAATATTTCAATAGACAGACGTGATAAATTAGAACAAGCAACCAAAGACTTAAGAAAACAAAAACAAAAACAAAAATTACAGTGGGGATTTTTCCTCTCACACCTCAAAAAATAGCTATGCCATTTGATCCTGGCAGAAGACAATATTTTGAATCCATGATTTAGATGAGAACAGCAGCACATGGTTTAAAGGTGCTAATAGTGAACATTTTCTAAATCTGTATTAATTTAATCATATAAGTTGCAGATGATTGCATTGAGTGCTGTACATGAAATACAAAATGATTCTGATTTGTATACTATGATATGGTCAAAGATTTTGACAATCAAATTCTCTTTTTGAAGTGTTATAAACTATAATTTTGCATAGGTAAACTGCCCATGGAATGTGAATTAGCATGAACTTCATGCGCAAAACAAAATGAGGACGTCAAGGAAATCAATTAATAACATTTTAGTGTCATTTTATTAGACTCTAGGGAAGAGGTGTTTGTGAAGAAAATTACATAGCACCACCAAATAGGTAAAAGGCTTGTGTTCTTCCTGAGATAGGAATATGGGGATTAAAGGAGGAAGGGACTGGTTATTAAGGGTAACTGTGAAAGCTAAAAGTGGTAAATTTGAAAAATGTGATTGTTTTTTCTTTGTGCTTTAGACTCCGACATCTGAGGAGACAACAGGCTTAAGCAAGGTCTTTGGGAGAATACTGTGCACCCTTTAAAGTGCTTTTAATTTTCCCCCAGAACTATTGGGTAGAAATGTGCAGCTTGTGCCCTCATTCACAGTGTATGACTCACTTCATAGGACAGTTTTCCAGAAGATAGCAGTAACCGCTCACATTCTGGTATATTGCTGTATTTCAACAGATGGAAGTTGCATCTTGAGGAAGGGATGCCTCTTTCTGTGTTGCACACAGGCCCCGGGTTAGTCATCAAAGGTATCTCATAGTAGTCAATTAAATGCAAGAGGAAATTTTCCCTTTTGTTATTTTTCCTTTGATGTCAAAAAGATAAAATTTGAAAAATAGATTAGAAAATAATGTGGACAGTTCAGCCTTGACAAGCAAACGTATAAAAAAAAAAAAGAATTTGTCTTAGCAAGGGAAATGTAGACATTGAAACGTCTCCAGCCTTTAATGTGGCATTCACAGAAAAATAATCAGAACATTTTTTCTAAGAAAGGGAAGAAATGAAAAGTTAAAATATATGTGTTGGACCAAAATGTTGCATAACCCTTCTGTAAAAGAACAATCCAGAGTTTTTTTAAGTCCCATAAAATTATTTTGCTGAAAATGTTCAAAAGTTTAAAAAAAAATAGAGATTGTGTTTAAATAAGAAATACTGTGGTTATATTTATACATATATAAATGTATGTGTATATATGTTTGTATCACATATATGTATGTAAAGCACTACATAGTGTCTCCATCTCAGTAATTATAATAATAAGTATAACATTGCATGGAATATTTTAAGCTTGGTAAAGTTCTGAAACATAGAAATCTTTAATAATCCCAGTATTTCAGACATTATTTTACCTTATAACATTCTTTTCCTTCCAAGATCTGTTTATTCCCATCCTGTGGAAGGAATACTGTATGGAATTTGTGTTGGAAAACACCGCTTTCATGATATTCTACATATAACTAGATTAAGAGGCATTTTATATTATTTCCCATTATATTGGTCATATTTTTGGGGGGGGGGAGTTAAAGCTAAAAGAAATGTAAGGGATATAATTAGGAAGAAGCTTGATTTGAGAGATAAAAAGAACCCTGTATTTTAATATTCTGGACCCTTAGCCATCTTTGCCTTTAGAGGCTGAGTTAAAGAACTTCCACTTAATTAACTGACACAGCTGATCTGAATTAATGACAAGATCCCTAACACTTGTTTCCAGCTTTCTCCAGGGAGCCAGATAAATGGAGAAGGCGGATTAAGAGAGTCTCAGTGGGGCAACTGAATCCAGAAGATAGCACAGAGGCTAATTTCTCCTGTAAGACCTTCATCAGTCATCTGTTGAACATCAGCTACTGAGTTGGGAATATTGCTTTATCAAGAGGTGAAAATATCTTCCTTTAAATGTGCTCAAATGTGCATGATTTAAGACATTCCCTTTGGCAAGAATACTTAAAATGTCAGATACTTCAGTCATGTCAAGTAGCAGTGAAATAAATGTGAAGGTCAGAGGATTTTGCCCTCAAAAATTTCACTATGCAAAAAACTAAGAAGAAACCAGTACTGCCTAACCCTTCCAAATTATTAATATGACAGAGACCAACTCTGACACTGCTTCTCCTTTTATCCGTTATAATTAATTCCATGGTTGGTAGAGACATACTCCCTCTTTTCACTGCTATCTAATTCTTTTACAGCATAAGATTCTTTAATCACTTGACAGAGCTAAAAATAACTAAAGATCCAAAAAATATCTCAATTTCTTTTCACAAGTAAAAAAAAAAAAGGCCTGGACTGCATCTCAATTTCAAGGGTGAAACAAAGAGAGAGACAGAAATGGTTTATGTCCTTGGGACTTCCTTAGGAATTCACTGCCTTTGTTTCCATGGAATTTTTATTTTTTTTGAAAAGCAGTGCTTATCAGCATACATAGAGCTGCTAGTCAAAAAAAAGTAATAGGAGTGAACTTTTTTGGAGCCAGTATAGTTTTAGCTGTTCAAAGACCACTTGCCTTTACTATGCATGTTTTAGACATTTTCACAGCTAGCAAATGTCCATGGATAACTTTTCCCACTTAGAATTCCATGAGAGAAGAGAGCGTCAAAAAGTTAATAAAATGTCAGGAAATGTATATACTATAAAAGGATGAGATAACTTAGAGAAATTTTAGAAATTTGGCAAAATAAAGTTGTACCAAAGTTCCTTATTTTGAGATTGCAATATTCAAAATATATTTTTAGCCAAATATTAATTTGGTTTTGGCCACTGGCAGTACGGTAGACTAGATAGTATAACAAATTGTTTCATACAAAAATAACTAGTGTCTATACTTACTAAGTGTCATTCTGCTTCTGTGTTGTTTAGAGATGACAACAGAAGTTTAAAAGAGCATCTTCTCTCTCCCCACATAAGGTAAGAGGCAGAGAAAACTGAAAATAGAGCAGTGAAAACAGGAGCTTCTGTGAATGTCAATTTCTCCTGAAGTCTTGGGCAATCCCAATATGCAGCCCAATTATTTGGGGAGAGGAAGAAGAGGTCTAAACTAGAAATTCCAAGATTAAGTTGTGGACCTGAGAGGGGCCAAGGAAGCTCACTTTAGTGATGCTTCACGGTCCCTGGCAAACAAATGTAAATGTGCTCTGTGAGCGAGCTTCTCCAATGTGGGCTCTCAAGACTTCCACGTATGAAAAAATTCACCAAACAATCAAGGAAAAATTCAACATTAGTGATACTAAGTAATATCAAACAATATTAAACCCTTCCTCCTGCAAAATGAAGATCTGAAATGTCAAATACAGAATATAAATAATTATATATGACATGCTTAAAGAAAAAAATAATTAAAAATAGGAGTAAATTATATAATCGATAATTTAAGAAAATTAAAAAAATAATCAAATGAAAATATTGGAAATAAATACATTACTTTGGTAGAGGAGGTATCAATGAAAGGATTGAACAGATTAGAAACAGCTGAAGAGAGAATGACTTATCAGGAAAGCATAGCAAAAGTGACCTGGAAAGCAGTACAGAGAAACACATAGATAGAATGTAGAAGACTTTAAAGAAATATGAAGTTCTAATGTATCTAATCAGGACACCAAAATCAGAGAACAGAGAAAATAAAAGAGGCATGTTTGAAGACAAAAACAGCAAAACTGTCTCCTAGAATTTGGTAAAGATAAGAATCCATAGTTATTGAAGCAAAGGTAGAATAAAAAAAAAAATGCACACTAGACAAAATCCAGTAAAATTACAGAATGTCAATGTAAAGAGAAGGTTTTAGCAAGTTTAGAGATAAAAGATCGGTTTCAATGTTTAAAATAAACAGCAGACTTTAAAGAACAGCTAATGGCAAGTGAAAGAATACAAATTTCATTATAAGAAAAATCACTGTCAACTTCGAATTTTATATTCAATGAACTAATTTTCAAAAATGAGGACAAAATAAAAAGTGTTCAGGTAAATGGAACACTAAGAGTTACCAACAGCAATAAATTTAAGTGATTTCTAAAGGATGTTCTTGATATAAATGATTTTAAGAAAAAGATCTGATATTCCAGGTGAAATGGCAAATGAAGACATAAATCTGTAAATCTAAACATACAATGACTGCATAAAATAATAACACTGGTTCCTGATATGTAGTTTTACAACAACAGAAAACAGAAAAAGTGTTTGATAAATATAACATATGAATTGGGAGGCAAGGTAATGCTGTTAAAGTGTCCTACAGCTCTTGAATGTTTGAAAGGGAATTTATGATAATAATTTTAGATTTGCTTAAGTACAGTTAATAAAATTCAAGGTTAACCAATTATTAAAATAGAAATAAGGTGTATAAATCCAAAAAGTGGATATGTTTGTGGGGCAGTTAAAATACAAAACAGTTAACTTAAAAGAGGCAATATACTAGAAAAAAGATTTATAGAAATCAGAATAGAAATGAAAATATAACAGTCTAAATATCCCATGAATTAGAATTAATGTAAATTTACTAAAAATTTTATTTCAGGATACTTAAATGACCCTAGCTAATGAGAGAAAGTTCTTGTTTACAGAAGAATGTCAAACTAATAAATATGCTAAAAGTGTTAGAAGTATGAAAGTAAAGGGGACAGTTGTATAGTGCCAAAGTAACACCATTACACCATGCAGATTATTTTCTGATTGTGAGGAAAAATGTAACTTTGCACAAGGATATTAGTCTGTCACTACTGTAACCAGCAGATGCCTAATGTTAGGACACACAAATATTGTATGTCTCCTGATATGATGTAATTCAGGGTTTCATTTATCAGCTATGATAAATTCCTGTCAAAACTGTTTAATATAATCAAGATGTTATCTCTAACATCTAGATCATAGGGAAGGATGCTATGCTGGAAAGTCTGGTTGATGTTATAGCTTTGAACCTGAAATCTGTAGGGGCAGGCTCTGGGACTCGGTAGGATTTCTATATTATGATCTGGAATTAGAGTTCCTTCTTATACAGGAAACCTCAGCCTCTGCTCTTAAAATCTTCAACTGATTGGATAAGGCCCATTCACCTTATAGAGGATAATCCACTTAAAGTCAACTATGAGTGTTAATTTCTTCTAAAAAATTCCTTCACAAAATCTAGGTTAGTGTTTGACAAAACAGCTAGGTACGATAGCCTACCAAAGTTGACAAAGAATTAGCCATTATGGGTATTTTTTTTTTTATGTATAAGATAATATTATTTTAGAAAACTGTATTGCAGAATTTAGTGATAGAATACTCTGGTTGCAATTTTCTTTGAAGCACTTCAGAAAAATGAGTGATTTTAAGTAGACTGAATTTTCATATTGGATTCAAACAAATCTAGCTATATAATATTTGTAAAAGACACACCTAAAACATAGGGCATGTAAAGGTTCAAAGTAAAGGATTAACAAGATGTACCAGGTAAATACTAATATAAAGAAAGCTGTCCTAACAATATTAATGTGAAATAAAATAGACTTTTATTTAAAAAGCATTACTAGATTCACACAGGGTCATTACATGCTAAGGATTGGTATATTAAGCTTAATAGTTCTAAGCTTGAAAATAAATGATAAAAATAGCCTAAAAATATATAAAACAAAATTAAAAAGAATTACAAAATGGAATTGACAAATTCACTATTGAGGAAGGCAATTTCAACACATTTCTTATAATCATTCATAGATTAACCAGAGTAAAAATTGATAAAGATACGGGTGGCACAAGCAATTAAATTATAAGGTTGACTTACTAGACATAAAATTCTTACTATAACTATCTCACTGTTGTGTTCAATTTTAAGTTTCTGTTAGAAGATGACTACATTTGCTATTTGAGGATACTTTTGAATCTGACTCCATTGTTTAGATATACTATAATTAAAAATGTAGCTGGGCTTTTAAATTAAAGCTCTAATAATTATTTCATGTTAAAATTGCTATTCCTGGTTATATCTTAAGACGTAAGCTTCAAAATGAGGTTCAGTTTACGAAATGGTCTCATAATCTATTAGAACTTTAGGAGGAACACTTTTAGATCTAAATTAATTTTTCTGATGTTACATTTTAAAAATTTCCTTTATTTCAAAATTCTTTGTCATTCTCTATTTCTGTATCTTCTCTATCTGTAGGAATAGATATTAGATTGTTATATTATTTCAAGATAAGTGAGCATTTGAACTTCAGTTGGAATCGCCAAATTGGATTAATCTTATTTGACTATAAAAATGCCAACTAGGTAAGAGTATTTCCAGAAGATATTTGGGAGAGCAACATCTTTGTACAGCTCTGTAAGAGAAATCGACCATACTCAAGACTCCACTAATCCTAAAGAACTTAGAAAAGTAATAGACACCTTGGGTTTTATATGATTTCTAAATAAGCGGTTTGTATCTAATTTTGATAATATTTAACTCATTCATCTAGTAAGGCTCAAACTAAGAATACTGAGAAAGGAAATTCTAATTATTTCTTTTTTCACATACTTTAATATATTTTATTTTCAAATTAAATAAAATGTCCTGATGTACACACTGTATTTTTCCACAGGACAAACATTACTAGTGCTCTGTGTTTTCATCTGTCCTGATTCTGAGAGTTCCTCTATCTTTTACAACTGCAATGGTGAACACACACACACACACACACACACACACACACACACACACACACAAACCCTAAATTTGCATAATGAAACAATGTGTGTATGCTTGTAGTATGTAAGTATATGTGTGTGTTTAATTAACAACAGTTTATGAAGAAAAGGTCAGTTTAGTATGTTTGCTTTGGTTTATTAAAAAATGTAGACTTCTTCATCCCATGCTCTTGGCTAGGAAGAATTAATATTGTCAAAATAGCCATCCTGCCTGAAGCAATCTACAGATTCAACGCAATCCCTATCAAATTAACAACAGCATTCTTCAGTGAACTAGAGAAAATAGTTCTAAAATTCATATGGAACCAAAAAAGACCCTGAATAGCCAAAGCAATCCTTATAAGGAAGAATAAAGCAGGGAGGATTATGCTCCCTTACTTCAAGCTCTACTACAAAGCCACAGTAATCAAGACAATTTGGTACTGGCACAAGAACAGACCCATAGACCAGTGGAACAGAATAGTGACCCCAGATATAAACCCAAGCATATATGGTCAATTAATATACAATAAAGGAGCCATGGATATACAATGGGGAAATGACAGCCTCTTCAACAGCTGGTGTTGGCAAAACTGGACAGCTACATGTAAGAGAATGAAACTGGATCATTGTCTAACCTCACACACAAAAGTAAACTCAAAATGGATCAAAGACCTGAATGTAAGTCATGAAACCATAAAATTCTTAGAAAAAAATATAGGTAAAAATTGCTTGGATATAAACATGAGCAACTTCTTCATGAACATGTCTACCTGGGCAAGGGAAACAAAAGCAAAAATGAAAGAATGGGACTATATCAAACTAAAAAGCTTCTGTACAGCAAGGGATACCATCAGTAGAACAAAAAGACTTCCTACAATATGGGAGAATATATTCATAAATGACATATCCGACAAGGGGTTGACATCCAAATTATATAAAGAGCTCACACACCTCAACAAACAAAAAGCAAATAAGCCAATTAAAAAATGGGCAGAGGAGCTGAACAGACACTTCTCCAAAGAAGAAATTCAGGTGGCCAACAGGCACATGAAAAGATGCTCCACATCACTAGTCATCAGAGAAATGCAAATTAAAACCACAATGAGATATCACCTCACACCAGTGAGGATGGCCAGCATCCAAAACACAAACAACAACAAATGTTGGCGAGGATGTGGAGAGAGGGGAACCCTCCTACAATCCGGTGGGAATGTAAATTAGTACAACCATTGTGGAAAGCAGTATGGAGGTTCCTCAAAAAACTCAAAATAGAAATACCATTTGACCCAGGAATCCCACTCCTAGGAATTTACCCTAAGAATGCAGCAGCCCAGTTTGAAAAAGACAGATGCACCCCTATGTTTATCGCAGCACTATTAACAATAGCCAAGAAATGGAAGCAACCTAAGTGTCCATCAGTAGATGAATGGATAAAGAAGATGTGGTATGTACACACAATGGAATATTATTCAGCCATAAGAAGAAAACAAATCCTACCATTTGCAACAACATGGATGGAGCTAGAGGGTATTATGCTCAGTGAAATAAGCCAAGCCAAAAAAGACAAGTATCAAATGATTTCACTCATATGTGGAGTATAAGAACAAAGAAAAAACTGAAGGAACTCAATAGCAGCAGACTCACAGAACCCAAGAATGGACTAATAGTTACCAAAGGGAAAGGGACTTGGGAAGATGGGTGGGAAGGGAGGGATAAGGGGGAAAAAGGGCTATTACAATTAGCACACATAATGTAGCGGGTGTGGGGGTGGGGTGGGGGGATATGGGGAAGGCAGTATAACACAGAGAAGACAAGTCGTGATTCTATAACATCCTTCTACATTGATGGACAGTGACTGCAATGGGGTATATGGTGGGGACTTGATAATAGGGGGAGTCTAGTAACCATAATGCTGCTTATGTCATTGTATATTAATAATAGCAAAATAAAAAAGTGTAAAAAAATGTAGACTTCTTGTATTATGATTCTAATAAAGATGTAATGTATTGCCTCTACAGCAATGGATATTCCTGCAGGAGTACCTGGATTGTTGATATATGTTGATTATTTTCAATATATCATATTTGTCAAAAGCTTTATGTTTTCTCTTGCTTTGAAATACATATATTTCCAAGGAGGTAAAACCAAATGCTATTCACTGACTTTTACTTCAACTCTGGGTATTGAGTAAGAATATAGAAAAAGCCATAATGTCATTTTGCAATCCTTCAAAGAATATGAGGTTATTTTACACAATCACATTAGATTGTATTTTAATTCAATTAAGAGCTGTTACTGTTTTCATACAATTGGAAGATGCTACAAAAAATGAAAAGGTGAGCAAAGCATAGTCATTGTTTTAAGGACGCTAAAGGGGAAGGCAGACATACATAAGTCTATGGAGAATGTAATAACAATAATAAGTTATTCTATGCGCACATAAAAAGTAGAAATAAATCTGACACAGAGAATCAGTAAATTTTATGGAGAAGGGATTTCCATTAAAATTTTGGGTATAAAGCATAACTACCTTCAGTTTTATATACATATATGAGAAATAGATGAGATGAATATTTTGGGATTTTTCTAGTGAATAGAACCACAAGTTATTTAAGTTGAATGTGCTTATTTCTGCTCTTGATACAGGATCTAACTTTTCTTAGTTTCACTCGTAAATCATTCTAATCAAAGTAAATGCTTTATGTAGTCAAACCTCAAGCAGAAGAGTCATTTCTCCTGACATTCTCTTCTTTCCCTTAGACTCAGCTAATGATAAGGTGCTACAGCCAGAGATACATCTTAAAATTTATTAGTACGGTAGTGAGTGGTAAGCTTTTGATATTCCACCACTCTAAGACTCATTAGATTTCAACACCCTGAAAATGGGATATAGGCATTTTCTTTTTCTAAATAAGAGAGTTATAACTTAGCTTATTGTAGTTCATATGACTTTCACACATGTTTCCGATTTTGTGGAAATAGAATATAACATTTTTCTATTTGTATATCTATCTACCTATCTTTACTTTTTAAAAAATTGAATCTTGAAATAGAATAAAATTGGGGCCAAATAAATTATAGAAATAAAAACTATATGTCTCTGTGTGTCCCAGATTATATGGAGGGGAGGTTTGCAGTGACTTTTGATTCAAGGCAAGTTGCTTTGTAATTAACATATAAATACCAAAAATGCAATGAAATACAAAGTAATAACTCTTATTCATAAAATTAGGTTTTTCAGAAAGTATCTAATAATCCATAAACTCACGAGTTTGTCTTGTAGTTTATAGTCCAAGTTTATTATCATATATCTCTGGATATGTTACTGGATGCTCTGTTTAAAAAATAAATCTTAAGTTTTTGGCAATACAGTGGACAGAGATAACTCACGTGGGCATCTCTCCAGCTCTTTCCATAGGGATATTCTAGGAAATATAGTAATTTAAAAATGACTATGTGAATTTACAAAAAACAAGAAATTTTCAGATTAAAGAACTGAGGAGAATAATGAAAGCCAAAACAGCAAGCTTGAGCTGATACTTGGAAGCCTCTGGAAATTTTAGGCCTAGATATAGTTTTGCTAGGGGCTGGGAAATTCTGTGTAGGAAATGTGGTCTCTAGCCTCATGAGGGAGGGGAACGTAATGGACCAGGAGACTCAGCAGCGGGCCCTGTAGGAGACTCAAGAAGCTGCCCTTTCTATGACAAAATTAGAACCCTCTTCTCATGTGCCAAGTAAAACAGCATCTGTCTGGGGAACACTGTTGTATGAGGAAGAGATCAAAACTGTTGCTTTCAAGAAATCAAAAACTACACATGCATTATATATGGGCGTAGGGTAAAAGTTAGTAAAGAACTTTTACTAACATGAGGACGGAATTCCAAGCTGAGATACTAACCTAAATACTGGTTCAAGACTTTTGAAACCCAAATGTTTCCTTCAGCACCAACACAATCTTTCCTTATAGAGACATTCATATGTCTTTTGATGAAATTTTTCACAAATTAAAAATTTCTGCTGAGGAGGAGTTCACAGTAGTAAATTACTGTATCATAAAATTTATAGCCATGAGGGATATTCAGAATATCCAACAAAAGGTAATTCACACGCTGAAGGAACATAGCTCAGAAAGAGAATACTAAACATTATTCTTAAAAGTATTAAAGATATATTAAAGAGACTAGAAATCATAGTAACATTAGGAAGCATGAAGAAAGAACATATACATTTGAAAATGAGCAGAGTTGAGTGCTAGAAATGAAAACTATAGTCATTGGTATGTTTTTAAAAAATGATTAGTTACATAGTTTTTTTTTTTTCAGTAAAGTGCATGTTATTTAGCTTCTTGGTTTAGAACTGAATATTCAAAACAGCTTATTATATAGAGGTGAAGAAAAAAATATGCAAACTGGAATATAAATCTGAGGAAATAGATAAAATACAGAACAGAAAGAGAAATGACGTTAAACATGAGAAACTGTTTCAGGCATAAGAGAGAAAACAAGTTCTTATGCATTTTAATAGGAAATAACAGGAAGAATAGAAGGAAATAGGATAAACAGAGATGCAATTTGGAAACAGAAAAATGGTTGAAAATTTTGAGAAATTAAGAAAAGACACGATTTTCCTAATTAAAATGTTAAATATTTCTAAAAAGAATAAGTTCTCAATTAGACATGTGAAAAAATTGTAGAAAATTTTAAATATTCCATATGTGCTTCACTTATTTTGATTAAAGAAGTATTTACTTAGGATATTTAAGGATAAAAACTTTAATGCATCTAATAACCTTTTAAAACATGCAAATCAAAATCTGATACATTTATGATGAAAAGCGACAAAACTCAATGGGATATAAATATCAAGAACTAGAAAAAGATGACATACTTTCACGCTTATTGTCTTAGCCTAACACCGATTTAAAAAATGCATTTAAATTAGTTTCTACTAATCTTGCATCTAAGTATAAAGGCAAAATTGTAAATAAAAATTACCAAATGGAAATCAGTAGTATACAAAAGTAGTAGTAGGGCTTGCATTATTAAAATAACACCAGTGCCATTTATATAATTTAATTATAACATAAAATCAGGGTACAGGATGATATAACTAATTAAACTAAGAAGATTGAAGGAGAAAATACAATGATTTTTAATAAGGAAATAGTTATTAATTCATTGTTACTAATGAAATGTAAGGCCTTAAGAAGCTAGAAAGAGTTAAAATTTTCTACCTGCATAAAGAATACTATTAGCAAATTCATTAGATATTACCCTAAATGATAAAATATTAAAAAAACATTTCTATTAAATATAATAGCTGTTATTGTTGTCATTTACATCATACAAGACGTCCTTGCCAAGGCTAACAATACACAAAAATTACTGGAAAAGGTACAAATATTATCACTTTACAAACAGTCCAATTGTCTTCTGGGGCAATCCACTCTAAAAATAATTTAGACTATTATGATGGTTCAATAACTTGGCAATATACAAAATAAAAACAAGATATACCAGTGATAACCTGCCACAAAATGTCATGGGAAAACTATGTTACTTCTAATAGCAATAAAAAGCATGCAATATCTAATAAAACATGAACCTAATAAAAAACATATAAGATCTGTATTAAAACAAGTATGGAGGATTTTATTAAAATCTCAAAAGCTAATTGTAGATTTGATAGATGGATAAAGTGTACAGTAATGTAGAAACATAGATTTGTAAAAGAACAATAATTTATCATACCCAATATTAAACATATTACATAGAAATTGCAATTAAAATGTGTACTTCTGATAAAAGTAAAAATGTTAGATAAAGGATCAATAAAATGTACAGAAAATAATTTCTCTGTGTATAGCGTAGTTTAATATTTGACAAATTTGGCTTTATATTTCAGTGAATAAGTGGGTTACCAAATAAATGGCCTAGGGCAATTTAATAGCTACATGAATAAACAACCTTATGTCATGATCAAAAATTTACCACACATTTCTTAAATCATTTTAAACAATTTAAAATCAAACTTTAAAAACATTAGCAGAAAATACAGGAATTTTCTCTGTTTTGCAGTGAAGAAGATATTTCAAATAAAAAAATATGGTAAGTATAACCTTATAAAAACAAAAATGAACAAAAAGCTTTAAAAACTAACATTAAAAATATGAAAGTCAATTGAAATGTGGGGTAAAAGAACAAAGAATAAATAAAATACTTGAAGAGCTCTTAAAAACAATTTTAAAAAGGCAGCCACATGGGGAAAATAGACAAAAGGTATAAAGGAAGATTAAAAAAACAATTTGTGGGAAACATAAAATTATGGTCAACACATAAAGTTATGCTTAACCTCAGTAGCAATGATGGAACTGCAAATTAGAAGTGATCAGTTATTTCTCATGCAGAAGATTGTCTAAAAGTTTAAGAAAATCATATTATCAGTGTTAGCAAGAATGAGAGTTCTTCATATAACAATGAACTAAGAAGTGACGAAATGCTTTTAGGAAGGTTTTTGGTAGAATTTTCTAATGTTTAAGTCTTAATTCCTTTGATCAATAAATTGTACTTTCAGAAATGTCTCCTAAAGTAATACTCAAAAAAATGAATGGTGGTGGGTACAAAATTACTTTTAATGAGAAAAATTAAAATCAATCTAAGTGACCATCAATATGAGAGCAGTAAAATACATTATTATATGTGTATCATAGAAATCTATATATCAGTAAAGGGATAAGATGATCTCCATATATAATATTATGAATTATTTCCTACATATAGCATTAAACAAAAAGAAAAAGTATCAGAAAACATCACCCTATTTAAAAAAAAATCTGTGGTCTATAAAAAAGATAGCTGGATGGATACACTATAAAGTACTAGTGTGGTTGATTCATGAGTGAGGATAGGGATATTCAAAGGAAAAATAATTTTATGCCTTAGGTACATTTTTAATCTTTACATCTTTAAGAAAAATCATGTATTCTTTGATATATTTGCTAACAAAAAAGGTATATAACTTTGGCATCCATTTAAATGAATCATTTTAAGCACAACATGAATTAAAATTCTTTTTTTGTGTGTGTTTCTTTACTATTAGTTTATAAACTTTGTCCCTTGGGGAACAAAGTACCTTCCTCATTTGTGTTAGATCAAACAATTCAATATGGTAACATATAAAAAGTAGAAACAAGATTTCTCTAGACAACAAAGCAATGTGGAATGAAGATTATTAAAGGTAAACAGCTTGTGTTCAATAAATTCAGTCTCCCTAGTGATCAGTGTGGACAAATAAGTAGGGCCTTTAGAATTATGAGAATGGTGGTTTCAGTTAGAGGGAAAAATACTAGTAAGTAATATCTTAAATGAGAACATCAGCTGTCATGTTGCATGTTATCTCCTTTGAAAACAACATTACATATAAGTAATTAGAACATGAATGCTGTTTTTATAAAATGTAGCTCATTAACTTTGTAAACATATCTGAATGTATTAATTCAATAGTTAGTATCCTGGGGTCTTGCATTTAAGCAGACTCTTTAGAACTGCTATGTCAGCTTCTTCTGTCATATAGAATTCTGCTCTGCCTGACATGAGTCAAGTAAAATGTCAAACTATCTCTGGATTGTCTTAAGAAGACTAGAAAGGAGAAAGTGAACAAGGCCAAATATACACAAACCAAGTTTTAAAAATAGAGGAAGAAACTCAATTAAAAACAGTGAGTAGTTTTAAGCCATGTTCACAGACCTCTTAAGGGAATCCTTGGATACCACAGAGCCTATTACCTAAAGTAAACATGATCATCAAAATTTCTAGTTAGAAAATCAACACAACTAGACCTCATAAGATATGTGCAATTGTATGTTTAATTTGCAATTATTCATTCTCTAAGATGTTTATCAAACTGGTCATCAGGTAATCAAACAGTGGAAACCGAACATGTTCAGACAGTAACAACCAATTGAACATTCACTGTGTCCCTTGGGGAACAAAGTACCTTCCTCATTTGTGTTAGATCAAATAATTCAATATGGTAACATTAAAAACAACAATTTCTTCACTGAAACATCTTATTTGTAACTTTTTAATGACTCTGGATAGCATTAAAATGATCTTATTTTATGACAGTGATAGTGAAGGTCATGATTTGAGAACTACATGATGAACAAATTGCGTCATGAGTTTAGGCCAAAAAAATATGAAGTATAATCATACTTACGAGTAAAGAGAAGTATAAAGCTACTTTCTGTATGAGTTTCTGCTTCAAGGGAAAGGAACCACAGAATTCTCAGTATGCTTATCTTGGAGTAATACCTCATAGTTACAAAGTGTTTCACACACTTAATCTTGTTTGATCTGAAGAACATTTTGAGGAAAGCAGGGTTTATTGGCCCGGAGTACCAACAAGGAAACAAGATCAGAAATGTCAAACAATCTGTCCACCGTCACAGTACCAGGAAGTGGTGAAATCAGTCATACTCCTTCCTCCCGACACTTAATGTGGTGTTTCCCAGCTGCTTGTGTTTTGAGGCTTGAGAAGTAAATCCAAGGAGCCTGGAGAAAGGCCCCGCCATCAGGGCAAAGTATGGGACAGTCACGATGAGAGGACACTCACCTTTACCTCTCTCTTCTATCTGTTCACATATCAAACGTGAGGGCCTTCTAGGTATAACAGGACGTTAAAATAGGACTCTTTCAGGTTTTGTTTTGTCGAACTTCCAAGAAAATAGGTACTGCAACTCCTCCTTTGCAGCACAAGGTGCTAAATTACCATGTGGTAATGACAAAACAAGTCCAAAACCAGTTTTATGTCCCTTAATAACTCACTCTCAGAAAGGATTTAAAAGGGGGAAGTGGAAGAGGCCAGGAGGTTTGCTGGCTGTTGTCTGGCCCTCCATAAGATTACATTTAAGAGAGCTGATGCATGCTGTAAGTTTCTCTATGATCTTGAACATGTCAGCAGCCACTAGTCCAGAGTGGAGAGGAGTAACGATGGAATGAGAGAAGGCAACCACACGCATTCGTTCTCCTACTGTTAAGCTAATTTGGGGGAATAAGATGTTGTAAGTTTAAATAAAATTAGTGTTTTGATTATTATCCTGTAGCAGTGTGTGTGTGTGTGTGTGTGTGTGTGTGTGTGTGTGTGTGTGTATGAAGTAATCAGATGATCCATTTTGAAATCTGAGAATGATTAGTAAAGTCTTGAAAAATATCTCACTAGACTTTATCCAAATAGTGGGTGAAAGGAAATCCTTGGAGTGTGTTTGAACAGGCAGTTGTTTGTGGGAAGTAGTTGTGGGAAAACAAAGTTTCTTTCTGATGATATCTTATGAAACCTTTGTGTTCAATGTAGTGGTAATGAACACTTAACATGTCCAAAGCAGAACTCCGGAAACTGACGTCCCCCATCCCCAAATGTTCTCCTCCTTGACAGTTTCCATTTTTATTATTGATCCGATTTCTCAGACAAAAAATTTAAGTGCACACCTTTACTCCTTATTTTCAACACTCCCTACCCCCAGCCCATCACGAAGTAATGCAACCTTGACCTTTAACATATATAATTGGAATTATTACTTCTTACCACATAAGTCACTGCTGCCCTATCCCGAGGCTGTCATCACGGTCCAACTAACTACTGGAATCGTGCTCACTGGGATCCCTCTTTCAGTTTGTGTCTTGCTAAAGCCTGTTTTATGCACATCAGGCAAGTTAACTATTAAAGCACAAACCACATCACAACACTCCCTCACTTACAATTCTCTGAGTTTACTTCATAAACTCCAAACTTCTTTCCATTGTTTACAACCTCCCACATGATCTTTGCCCCTCCCTGTGATCTCATTTCCAATTCTGCCCTTTCACAGTCACTCTGTGGGCACATTGGTCTCCTTGACGTTCCTTTGACAAAATCAAACCCGTCTCTTCCTCAGGGCCTTTCCATTTGCTATTTTTCTCTACTTGCATTTGTTTTCCCCAGACATTCTAATTGTTGGCTCCATTCATTATTCATTCATGTCTCTGCTCAAATGTCATCTGCTTAAGGGGAGGTGCTCTGACCACTCTCTGTCATAGTTACTCTTTATCCATTTAGACATGGTGTTCTCTTACTAGTGTTTAGGATTCTCTCAGGCATGTCTTCTACAAAATGTATACACTTACATATCATCTCTCTTCTACACTAGAAGGCAAGTTCTGTGAAGGCAAGAATTTATTTGCTGATGTGTCCTCAATATCCAGAGCAATTCCTAGCTTAAATAGTCAAAAACTAGTTTAAATTTTATAGGAATGACTAATACAAGTAGTGATTTCTGAAGTTACATTTTAGATCTAAGAATCGAGACATACATATGGAAATCTTAACATGACATTGGACTATAACCATACAAACTAACATAAATTTTCATACAGTTTATGCTTTCTTTTCTGCAAAAAATTACAGCTAAGTTATTTTGGTTAATCAATGACAGAGAAAGGAATTGTTAGCCTTCTACTTGGCTATAAAATGTTACAAAGTTTTCAATAAATTTCTTCTCTGCCTAAGACAAAAAGTCCTTGGTAATTATAATCCTGCATTTCTAAAATGTCATTTAGATTTGCCAAATATCTAAAATTAAAACTTCATATCCCTGTGAGAAACAATGATATTGAGACAGAGGCCCACTGTTTCTCTTAAACTTGTGTCCTTGAAAACCAGAAAAAAAGTTGGCAACTCTGCCATAAAAGTGCCCTGGAACACCTTGGCAATTAAGCCACTCAAAGCTGAGAAAACAGTGAAAGCTGTCTGATTCAGCAAAACCCTGCTCTTCCTGGAAAGAACAGGTGTGACCACAGTAAAAATCGCTGCAGATTTGCTGAAGAGGACACAGTTTTGGCTTGAATGGCTCCATCATCTATTGGCTCAGGGAGGGGAGATAGACAAGAAATTAAATATTCTAGATAAAAGATAATGATTTAGTTACATTTGGGAAGCCTGTAGTTGTGCTAGGAAGTAGGTTCCTATTTTTAGATTACAGAAAGCAAACACATTATCTGATGAGGGAATGATTTCAAATTCTGGCAAATCAATCACACTTTATGAAGGATAAATTCTCCACGTTATAATACCAGAAATACACAATATATATCCTGGAGGAACTGTCTCCATTATTACCTGGCCAAAACTCAGTGAGGCTGGGTTTAGTTTAGTATGCTACTCCAGTAAACCTTATATCTATTGAGGGTCCACTGTGCTAGGCCTTGAGTATGCAGGGGTAAATAATGCCATGTGCCTGCCATAGAGGGCTCTTTAAAAGGAATCACTTAACTACAGTACAATAAGTATTGAAACACAGTACTTAGGTCCTCCAGTGACAATTGGTTTATAACAGAGGGCTCATGACAGAGATCATGGAAGAGTGGACACATGAGAAAAATGTTCAAGGCTTGAGTTAATATCCTCAAACCAAGTCATAAGGCATAAATCAACACAGAAGAAAGGTATTCCAGGAAGTGAAGATGGCATGATTAGGTGCCCTGAAGTGTCAAATGTATGTTGCCTGGTGTCTTGCCAATGGGTTTCAGACCTGGGCAAGTTTGCTATGGATTCAATGTGACCAAAGAATTGACAACAAAATGTTCTTTGGGGTGAAAGGGTTGATTACTGGGCTTGTTCTCCCATAGTATGTCAAGCACTAGCATCTCTGTCTCCGCCCAGAGCACTGGGCCGAGCTCTCTATACAGCGCAATAATAGCTTATTGCCTAAAGGTGTGGAAGCAGTAGCCTAGCAACAGGCCCGTTACATCATCAGGTGGTTTAACTTCAGCGAGGGTCCTGGCCATAGGAACCCCAACTTCCCCACCTCCACCCCTCCAGGATTCTCACCTTACAATCCATACACTTTCAATCTTCTGCAATGGTCCCTGTGCAAGAAAGCTGGAGCACTGTAACCAGATTCCACAAGAGCAACAGAGGATAACAACAACTTAGAGATAATAAAAATTAAGATATGGCAAGATTTTGATACAGGTAAAAAAAATTACAATAATCCTCAAGCCAGAGGAGGTTCCTAATAAGCAGAAATTATAATAATCCTCAAGCCAGAGGAAGTTCCCAATCCACAAAGACTTTAGAGGTGATAAGACACATGTTTTAATGCCACCAACATAGGCAAATCTTGTCCATCAGGTAGGATGCATGCAAGAGAGTGGTCCTGTGATAGGACTGTAGGGGGCCCCTTCCAGGTCTAGTATACCATACTTTTACTCCTTTCCCTGTGGGGGTTACTGAAGGGTCTATATATAGTGCTACTGGAGGTGCATGCACTGGCCATAATGATAAAACAAAACTCCCAGTAAGATGCTCCTACCTTCTGGCTGTTCAGGATACACTACTGTGACCTTTGGCGGCAACTCTGCTGTTATTCCAGGAATACACAGGAGGCCAGCTTCCAGGCCTTGTCCCCAAGGGTCCAAGAGAGCCAGCCATCGTTGGTTCATGTGTCGAAAGGTCCAAGGCCACGTCCACTCAATGGAGTCTCCAAGGTTCAATGCAGTTGGTGCTGGCAGCAAGATGTTATTCTGGTGGCTGAACCTCGGCTTCAGTGATTCTTCCTTGGTTTGTACTTGCAGTTGTATAGGGGAGGTAGCCATATGTGTTAACATGTCTACAGGGCTCAGGGCTTCCTTTTGGGGTCTCTTGTTCAAATGCAGTAGCATGGTCCATAAGTGGACTGACCATCCCCACAGACTATTGGTATCTGACTTTAGTCCGGATTTTAACAAGCCATTGTGCCTCTCTGTCATGCCTGCTGCAGTAGGGTTGTACGGCACATGAAACTTCCATTTGATTCCCAGCTGTCATACCCATTCTTGCAGTGTATGTCCAGTAAAATGGGTGCCCTGATCACTCTCAATTACCTGTGGTCGGCCATAGGCAACAAAGAGATGTTCCAGGCCTCTTTTGGTCATCTGCTGGTCTGCACAATGGGTAGGAAAAGCAACCAGAAGTCCAGTAACTGGGTCCACACAAGTCATTGCATACTGATATCCTTCTGACACAGGTAGAGGCCCAATATAGGTCTATCTGCTACCTGATGAGGGGTATAAGCCCCTTAGCTATTGTCCCATGTTGCTGTGGAACTCCATGTAAGTCCCTTTTGGAGCACACGACACACTCCTGCCGGGCTCTACAAACCTCTTCGAAGGTCTAAGGCAAGCCCCACTGACAGGCTACAGCCCACATTGTCTTTTGCCCCACATGCAACAAATGCTGATGTAGCCATTGGGCTACATCAGAGGCAGGCTTTCCTTCTAACCAACGTATCTGGACCAATTTATCTGCTTCATCATTTCCTGGGGATGCCAGTGGCAAATGACCTGTCACATGGTATACTGTAATTATTTCAGTTTGACCACAGGCCCATAAGTCTTGCCACAGTTCTTTTCTCCAAAAGCATTGGTGACCAACCAGCCAGTTGGCATGGTACCAGGTTGGTAGCCACAGGATCAAACCCCGATAGACAGCCCAGCTGTCAGTGCAGACAACTATAGGGGAAGGCTCCTGGCTGATCACAAGCCACACAGCTCACAACTCTGCCCATTCGCTGCTCTTCCCCTCATCATCTTCCATCCATATTGTCTCAGTCTCAGGATGGAAAGCTATGGCCTTCCATTTTGGGGGCTGTCCATGGCAGGAGCCTTCTGTGTACCATGCATCATCTGGTATAGGGGTTCCTCCCTTCCAGTAGGGACTCTCTGCCACTAATGGTTCAAAAGCAAGTTCTTCCTGCTTTTCACTATGTATATGTCACCGGCCCCAACAAGCGTTGGAGTTGTTCACTCAAGGGGCTACTAGAAAGGGCACTACACTGCTTAGGTAAGCACCCCACTTGGCTAGTGTGGGTGTTTGTGCCACAACACTCCTTGGCTTTTGGGATCTCGTACCCACCCGAAGATGGGATAGGTGGTTATTACCTTTATCGGGGCCATTCCAGTGATGGGTTCTGTAGCCAGCAAGGTGTGATACATGGCAGCCAGTTGTTTTTCTTTCAAAGTGTATTATACCTCTGCCCCTTGCCAGAGGTGTGACCAGAATCCAGTGGGTTGGCGAGTTCATTCAAGCTGTTGCCAGAGATTCCAGCCATAACCATCTTCAGTGACATGAACGTCCAGCTCACAGGGCCTTGATGGGTCTATCAAACTCAAGGCCTGCATGGCCTTGACTGCCCGTTTTGCCATAGTAAAGGCAGATGCACCTGTCTCATCCCAGTCCCACCTGATGCCCTTTCGTACCAACTGGTATAAGGGCTTCAGAATTTGTGCCAAGTGTGGGATAAATACTCTCCAGTAGCCTAGAAGACTCAGAAACTCCTGTAGCAATGCTACAGTTGTGGGGGTAGGAAAGGCCTGGACTTTATCTATAACTGCTTCTGATATCACTTTGGTCTTACCTGACCAGATGACCCTCAAGAATTTGACAGACAAACCAGGTCCCTGAACCTTGGTACTGTTCACAGCCCATCCTTTCTCCTGTAAATGTTGCAGCAGTCTAGGTGCTGTACCTTCTAGATCTGAAAGAGAATCGGATGTGAGCATGACATCATCAGTATAATGGTACAGCCGCACTGTTGGCAGTTTCTCCCATGTAGCCAAGTCCTGGGCTACAAGTCCATGGCAGATGGTGGGGCTGTGGAGGTATCCCTGTGGGAGGACAGTGAAAGTTCATTGCTGCCTTTCCCACATAAAGGCAAACTATTCCTGACTTTTCTGCTCAATGTTAATGGAAAAGAAGGCATTACAAGATCTACCACATCATGGTATATTCCTAATTCGTGGTTGAGGGTATCCATCAAGCCTGCTATAGAGGGGACAGCAGCATGCATAGGGGGTATAACTTTATTCAGTTCTCTGTAATCCACAGTCATATGCCAGGAGACATCTGGCTTTTTTACTGGCCACACTGGGGAATTGAAAGGACTATGGGTGGGCTTTATAATACCCACCTTTTCCAGCTCCTGAAGAGTTTCTCCAATCTCTTTATGCCCCTCCAGGCAGTTTGTATTGTTTGGTATTAGTCACCCGCTGAGGCACAGGCAAAGCTATGGGCGGGTGCCTAGCATGTCCCCTCAGAACTGCCTTCACCACATGTACTCTCAGTCTGAATTCACCTGCAGTGGTCTGCAGCCATAGACCCTGCAGGATATCAATCCCCAAAATATACTCAGGGATAGGAGAGATATACACAGTATACTCTTTTGGGGGTAGACGCCATATTCCCAAAGGGATTTGGGCTTTTTTCACTCTGATAGCCTTGCCCCCATATCCTTCTATGATAGTGGGGGTCCCGGGGAACCGCTCAGGGTTACCAGGAATCAGTGAACATTCAGCCCCTGTGTCCACCAGATCCACCAGAGCCAGGACACATTGTATGTTCACTGGGGACCAATGGATAGCTATTTCAACATGTGGTCTCTGGTCCCCCCCTGGTCCCTCAGGGCAGATACATTGACCTTCCATCCCCTCAGTCAAACCATGTTCCTCAATCACCTTCCTGTGTGGGCTCAAGTGAGGCTGGCTCACTTTCCAGCAGGAAGTCTTGCAAACACACAGGCCAGACTTGTGGCTCTGTCTCTGACCTCCGCCTCTTTGGTCTTAATGGCTGGGACTGCTGCTCTGGTTTCAGCTGTTGCCATAGCTCTAGTAAAATCCTGTTTGACTTCCCATCTTATTTCTTTCCATCTGCTCCTGCCTATATTAAATCAACCCACATTTGGGTCCTCATTACTTTCATGGGGCCCTGTAAATTCTTCTTGTGAGCAACAGGTCTTATTTCTTCCCAGATTCTTGTTGCTTCAGCCTCTCCTAAGTCTGCTACTGTACGTGTCACCTCGCTTATGGGATGCCCTAAGTGAGGGGAAAGAATGGCCACTAGAGACACAAAGAGGGATGTAGGAGCCATTTGAAGTACAATATTACTCATCCCAGTAGTGAAAATCTCTTCATCTGGGCCATAATTCTCTGGACTACAGATGGCATTTCTTATGCCTAGCTCTCGTAGCACCTGTTGGAGTTCAGCATATGTCTGCCACCTAACAGGAGAGGATGGTAGATCACCCGGATTGGGCCACACAGCACAAAGTGCAGCCATGAGCCAATCAAGGAGGAGTGACTCCCTGGGGTCTGATGTGCATTTTGTAATCGCTGCCTCAAGGCAGGCTGCACTGTCAGGGAAGACAGCTTTCCCATCTCTGATCCCAACAGAACAATTCCATCCACCCCTAAGTCCCACACACACAGGAGTCAAGCTGATATTGACTCCGAGGGCTTCTGCCTAAACAGGGAGCCCAAATCCACCAGCTCAGCCTAAGTATAGGGGTAGACCATAGAGTGCTTCATGACCTGGGGAGGGGCTGCTCCTCTCCTTGGGGAACTTTCAGCTGCTCAGTCTTTATTTTCCTTACAACCACGGGGCGTGTTTTCAATACAGGAGGTGCCAGTGCCTCCGGCACCACCCCTTCATCCTTCCCCAGCTCCTCCATTTCTGGGGCTCATGGCACCTTTCTCTCTCCTCCCCCAAATGCCTCCTCTGCTATGACCTTTATCTTTTTACTACGCCTCACAGCAATACTACATCAGTCTTCAGAAACTCTCTTACCTTCACCTCAATGCTTCGCAACTGATGTTCTCGTGCCACCTCCGCCTGTGCTTCCCTCGGGAGTTCATCTTTTTCCTTGATGGCCTCTTCCTCCTTCAGAACACCTGGCAGCGCTGCCGTCCGGTGCTGTAAAGAATTGTTTACCTCTCCAATGACACCTTGCTGCTGGCATTCTCATGCCATCTTCTCTCTCATCAATGCCATTTCTCTCTTCAGCGAATCCACAGAAGTTTGTAGCTGGCGTTCTCATGCTGCATCTCGCATCAACGCCATTTCCTTTTTCAGGGAATCCACAGAAGTTTGCGGCTCACGTTCTCATGCTGCCATTTCTTGAGTCTCTTCTGTAGACCTTTTTAATACTGTGAGAAGCAGCCAACCCACAGTCACTGCTGCCTCACGGGCACTCTGTTTCTCAAAGGATCTGCTTACTATACCAAGGGCCAGCCCTACTGCCTCAGGTGTCACCTCCACTTGCCTCCAGTCCTGGGGTGGGGCCCAGTCCCCTAGGAGGCAAGCCACCTCAGACCACATACCCACTGGGGGACAATCCACTGTCTCCCCATTCACAGGGGCAGCCTGCTGAAGCACCCCTCCCATAAGGGCAGCCTGTCTTTTTCCTTGATCAACAATGAACCCTGCCGACTTTCGCCAATTGCCTTGCCAATGGGTTTCAGCCCCCGGCAAGTTCGCTATGGATTCAGTGTAACCAAAGAAATTGACAGCAAAACGTTTTTTGGGGTGAAAGGGTTTATTACCCAGCTTGTTCTCCCCGTGGTAGGTGAAGCACTAGCATCTCTGCCTCCGCCCAGAGCCCTGGGCCAAGCTCTCTATATAGCACAATAATAGCTTATTGCCTAAAGGTGTGGAAGCAGTAGCCTAGCAACAGGCCAGTTACATCATCAGGTGGTTTAAGTTCAGTGAGGATCCTGGCCATAGGAACCCCAACTTTCCTACACCTGGGGATTAAAAGCCTCCATGTTGCTGGAGTGTAAAGTCCCAAGCAGAGCAATTGGAAGACGAGGCCTTGGCTGTTAACCTAAGTCAGGGAAAAAAGCCTATTACAAATTAGTTGTGATTAGTGGGAGAATCAGTTATTGAAAAGTCTCCACTTAGGAAATATGGTACCCATCAACCTATACCATTATACCCTAGCTAACTTGGCATAGACATAATTGCACAGAAGTAGAGGTTCTTAATCTTAGTGTGTGAAGGGAACAGAAAGAAAACCGAGTCATGATTGGGGAAAACAGGAGACAGCTGGTAGGGACCAAGATTCAAAGGTGTGACTGCCTACCACTATTGTGTTTGTTACTAGCAAGTGGAGTTATCCACCAATGAAGTCCACAGTCAGCTCAGGTTTTATGAGAATGTATTTCCAGAAAACTCAATTTTACAGATAGAGAAGCTGCTAGATTCCTTACAAGATGATACAATTCAAAGAGAGTACAGAGAGTGGATACTTTGACAACCAATGTATAACCAAAACTCTATTATATAACATATTATAGGTGCTCAAGAATTAGCTGTTGAATGATTAAGACTACATTAAGTTAGATTGAGGTTGAAGGATACATAGAAGATAACATGCTCTATGGTAAGAAATAAATCATGAATGTATTCCTGGAGGCAAGAGACTAAAACTTATTGAAGGAACTGTGAGATGAGTATAGTTCTAGAGGCCTCGAGCATTTTAGGAGAGGGAAACATGTTCAAGATAGACATGATGGAAGAAAGGAGAGAGTGCATTAGGGAGTAGAGAAGGCTTGCCACTGCTGTTTGTACAGAGGCCCACGGAGATAATGAATATGGAGATGGACTAATCATCATAGATGTATGACTTTTTCTCCACAACACTCAGAAGCCTAGATGTGGAAGAGAGTATATGGTAGATATACCAACTGTCTCCTTGGATATAATTACTCAGGTGCAACATTTTAGATCTTAAAGATATTTATTGTATATACTGTGAAAATAGACATAATAATAGAAAAGACACATCTGAAGCTTTTATCTTTTTTTATGTGATTATACTGAAACTTTGGTAGTTTTTAAAAACTTGTCCTGTGGCTTACTCATATCCTAAGATTTAACAGTGAATTAATCACTTGCACACCAGGGGAAGATGGCTTGATCAATATTAGAAATAAAGTCTCTACTAGGGCAATGTTTTGATAAGTACACTTTGAATAAACCTCTTTTATGACCTGAATTATATTTCTTAAAACATTAAACCAATAAGCATTAGATATGGTTTGGAATAAGAGTGATCTCAGAAGCACATCTGACCAGCCTAACCCAAAGTGTGCCCATCTATACATCCATATCTATGCAATAAGCCCATCTAATAAATTATTAACACAGGCTGGAAATAATAATGGACCAAGAATTAATTTTTTATGTGCAGTATGAATCCTTGATCTTGTACCTTCCAAGAAGAAAATGAATTTGTATAAGCAAGCCAAGAATTTGAAGGCAAAACTAGTGATTAAAATAAAATTCTTCTAATTTCAAATAATTTATTGGTAAAGTCAGATTATTGAAATGGTTCAGAACAGTGAGTTTCAAAATTTATAATAAATGGGACAATAAGGACAAAAGAATCATAGCATTAACACTGGTTTACTTCTTGAGCAATTTAGTACATTGTGCTTTATTAAATCACATCTTTTTGGAGGCAATAAAGATGTTGGAAGGAAGCTCAGGTATTTTCAATAAGGTTGTTATTCGCTATTTTAAAATGACATCTTTACAAAAACTAATGGTTGGTGCATTATTTTATTTTGCAAACTCTTGTCTCTGTTCTTTAGCCATAAGGAGCATGAGTGGCACACTCAGATCACCACTGTTGGAGGGTTCTTGGAACACAGTCAGTTCTCATTTTGTATATTGATTGAAATGAGAACTATCTCCATTTTCCAAAAAAGAAAAATACACATGTACACATATACAGACATGGAAAACAAAATCCCCCTATATATACATATGTGTTACCTGTGTAAATCGTAGCCAAACTGTCACTTAACATGTTAGAGCTACAGTTTCCTCATTTGTAAATGAGGGACACTACTCGTTAGTATCTCATTTTTTGGAATTGTTGTGAAGATGAGATAATATATGCCATGTACTTTGTGCCATTTTCAGTAAAAATCAGCTATTCTTTTAAGTTTTACTACAATTTTTGCTTTATTTTTTCCTGTTGTGGTAGGTTTTCTCTGATAATTCAGGAGATGCATTTTCATAAAACCAGACAGTGAACATTATATTAACCTTATATTACATATGACAATTATTCTTTGTTGTAATTTACATTCATATGATTATTAGTGAGGATATTTTTACATGCTTATTTTTATGTGTTTACATATATATTTGTTTTCAAATTACTTTCTTTCCATCAGCTTATGTTTTCTATAGTAAATTTATAGGATTTACAATGCATATATCTATGTTAATGATATTGAAAAGCTGCTATGTTTTTAAGTGTAGTTTCCCAATCTCTTTGGTTTTATACACATTTTTTTACAAAGTTAACTGTGGAAACATGAATATACTTTATGTCACCAAAACTGTTTAGCATGTCTTCTAGCATGTCTACCTGTGTTGTCATACTTGGGAAGGCACTCTTAATCCAACTTAAGATATTTAAGAACTTTATACTTTTTTCTAGTGAGTTTATTATTTCTTTTTAATAGTTAAGTACTTATCCTCTAGAAAGTTTCTTGGTATAGTTATCATATAAATATGATAAATAAATCATATTTTGGTATAAACATGATTCTAACTTTTTTCAATTGTCAATCATTGTTCTAATGCCATATTAAAAATCATGTTTTCCCATAAACTCAACAGATCACGTTTTTTATAAAAAATCTTTAATTAACTTGAATCTGATTTTGTACTTTTAGAATTTATTCTTTTGCTTTATCTGTGCCTATGCTAAGTATGTCCTGGTTTATTCTTGTAGCTCTTAGGATATATCCCTTCCTAATTCTCTTTTCCAAAATTTGATGTTCTTTGCACATTTTAAGTAAATTTTTAGGTTATTCTAATACATTCCAGTAAAACATTTAGATGTTTTTAACTAGTCTTACAATATATTCAGAGATGTACTTAGGATAAACTGATGTTTTTATAATGTTGTATCTTCTCAGAGGAGAGAACTGATCATGTTTCTTTATGAACATAGTTCCTAAGTAGGATACTGGTTCTTAGTTATGGAATACTTTTCTTTAAAGAAAGATCCATTCTTGGCCAATGTAGATCATTGAGCATGTTCATTATAATGCTTAATATTGGATTTAGTACATTTTGTTCTCAAACAGAAACCTGTTACAAAGCAAAAGGTAGTACTATTTTTGAGGAATGTAACTTTCTATATCTTTAACAAAACTAAAGTTAAATTAATAAGTTATTAAAGTTTTTGTTACAGAAAGAGTGAATCAGTGCACAAATATTGTTTAAAATGTCTGTCATGAGTTTTTCCAATATTAAAATTTGAATTCTTATTCTAGGAAAAACTGTTCTAAGAGACATAAATATGGGCTATTTAAGTTACATTCTCCAGATGACTTTCTGACCATTGATTTCAAGAACAATTCTGGGTCTAGCTTCTTCAGTCTGATTGATCTCAATGATCCGCCTAGTCAGTGATACTTCTAATGAAAACTTTCCATTATTTGCTAATCATAAGACTGTCTAAGCAGATAAAGAATGAGCATTCATTCAATCAAATGTCATAATAGAAATAATTCACCAATTACTTTACTATAGAGCATTGAAACACACTCTATTAGCTGTTGATTCTCATCTTTACTATACAGAAACATAAATATAGGTGTGGCTTATTTTAGATTTAGGACTTGCAACTTCTGAATTAGTCATACTTTTTCTATGAGAATGATTAACGAATTTATATTTCCAAAAGAAATAAATGATTATATCCATGTATCTGCTTTTCATGGGTTGTTTTGAAATGCTTGGCCATTAAATTTTCCAGATCCAGTTTTTCTTTCTCCTTTATTCTCATTGAAGTTAATTCATAAAAAAAATTTTTTTAATGGTATTAAGTAAAAATAAAGTTTGGGGATCCATATCATTCTGCTGCAAGATGCTTTTTAAAAACCTTGCCTCGGGAATGAACTCCTAAGTACATATAACCAACTTAATCTCAAGTGTTTAACCAGTTCCAAGTTTCCTGTTTTATAGTTGTTTTAAAAGCATCTATAAAGCTGTTTTGTTGCTATAAATTTTGAATTCACAAACCACTCGTTCCACTATAGTGAACATGTATTATCGCTTCATAAAACTCATTCAGCTTTATCATTCCAGTAAAGATATGACAGGGCTGTTTATCAGTGGGTAATAAGACAGATAATTTAACTGTACAAGCTCTAATTGGTCTAATTCACTAACTGACCTCTCACCACTTGATGCACTAGTACAATTGAGCTCTGATAAAGCCTTTAATTGTAAATTGCACACAGCTGTGAGCTGCTTCTCACGCTGGCACAAAAACACTATCATCGACTGTTTCATCTCTGCGACCTGCTAATTTGGAGCATATGTAACTGTTTTTAATGCTGAAGGCTTGACATACCACAAACAGCAGATGTTGCAGCTGCCCCTGAGACGCTTTATTTAATTCAATTACGTCTTTTGGAGATATGTAAAAAAGCTAGGCAAGATGAGAGAGGGCAGGAGAATGTTAAAAATGGAGCCCCTGGTTGAGGCCCAGGTGGCTCGATAGGCAAATGATTGGGTGAATGTCTAAATGATCTTTTTAATTGAGTAGACTGACGGCTAATCAGGGTCATGAAGTGTTATCACACTGATGAGCTGAGTGGAGCCCTGGGCTGCTCTGCAATTAATGCCGCTTTTGTGAAAGGAGAAAAAAGAAAGATAATGTATACCATCTGGCAATTGTTTATGATAAAAGCAGCAGTTTGCTGCAAATTCAAGTTAAATGTTATTCATAACATTATTTTTGCTGCTGCTGAGGGCAAGGACACCAAGCCCAGGCCTTTGTCTGACTTCTCATTCTCCTTCTCAACCAAAACATTCATTTTCTTCCACGTGTGTTATTATTAATTACTTGGCTGCTTGCTAATGTATGGCCTGAATGATTCCCTGTTTGATATGCCAATAAAAAGCCTCGCATATACTTCTTGGAATCGACTTCAGCTTTCATGTCAGTGTATCCCATTACAATAAAACAAAGCAACGGGTAAAGTCACAGCCAAAAACCAGAGAAAACAAGGCAGTTTTTCTTTTGTCCTGAAAAGCTTGTCTCCTTGGCATCTCTGGGTTTAAAAAGAAGGGGGTGGGGGTGGAGTCTTAACTACAGGGACAAAATATCTGTGTGAAGTGATTTTTTTATTTTTATTTATTTTTGCTGCCTCAAAGAGATTAGTATTTGCAAACCTTAAAGCAGATAGAGGTAATTTAAGAAATGCCCACTATTTTCACTCTTTATTTATCACTTAAAATATTTGAGAGTACCATCAAAATTGATATAAGGGCAAAGTTAAAATAAAATGTTGATTGAATTGTTACCACGAAGGGTGTGCATAGGTTTCTTAGGCACAACCACAACGAAAAATGGGTGTGCTTTTCATCTTGAGTCATTGACAAGATGAAAAAATATATACATGAAAAGATTTCTACGAAAAATTTAAAAAAATCTCAACTATAATTTAGGAAAGGAAGAAAAGTACTGTTTCTTTTAAGAGCAAAGAAACAAACATTTTGTGTCACTCTCACTTCAAGTTATCAAAGCATACAGGGGTATATATATTCTTCAGGCGTATAAAGTGAGAAAGTAAAATATAGCCCCAAAATCAAGGAATTAGCTTTAGAGCGGTAAAGTGGGCTTAGAATTCAAAGACAGATTCCATCATTTTAAACTTTTGGTGGTGGTCGATGCCACTGAGATGAAGGCTGACCTTCACTGTTTATCTACTAGTATGAAGAAAGGGAAATACATGACCCAGAATCTAGTTTCAGTGAGGCAAAGGCATCACCTAGCATAATTTTTCAGGCATTTTGGGAAGGTTGCTACATCTCTGGGCCCTGTGCTAAGCACTAGGAGTACAATGATCTTTAGGACAGAGAAAGGCTCCTTGATGACTTCACCTTCTAGTGAAGGAGACAGGTAGGGAAGCCTTTCTGGAGAAGATCAAGTTGAGAGATGAAATGTTGTGGGATTCTGTAGGAAGCTTCGCTTTTCTTCAAAAGGAGTAAGAAGCTGGAAAAAAGTTGCCAGAAAGGCTGTTACAAAATAAATGTAACGTGATGTAGCAGAAAGGTCTTCCTGGGGCAAGTCCTAGAAAAACTTGATAAATATTTGCTGAATAAAACAAGAATACATTTTATGTAAATGTAACAGACATGCAACTTATCAGACAAGTATTTCTACCTACAGTCCTGATCTGGTGGTGCAGAGACTGGTCTCCCAAAATGATGACAAAGAAAAGTTTTGTGAATGTAATTACTACCACACAGAATTGTAACAGATATGCCATGAATTTATTGCCTTGTCTGTACCTCAAGTAGATTGTGACCCCCTTGAAAGCAAGAAGTTTTCCATTTCTTCCATTGCTTCTAAAATGATTTCCATTACAGTTACTAAGGTTGCAGGCATGTGATGAACACCTGTACAATGTTCACAGAGAACTTAGTTGATGGGGGAGCTACCACTGTGCAGCTATGTAAAGGTGTCTGCTTCAAAGGAAAGGGTCCTTATTTGATAATGCTTATGAAGAGGAAAAGGAAGGGGTACAAAGAAAAAATATCATATAATGATCCTGAAATTAGTTAAAACAAAATCAGATCTACCATTGTAATGGAACATTTCTAGACGAAGAATGTCTTTAATTAAACAATAATAACAGCTAAAATTAAACCATAATAACAAAACACACATGCACACACAGGTACATATACTAAAAATTTTTTTTAAGTCATTTTGGTCTGAAGGAGGCACTCAAGCTTCCATTTTGTATATAGAGATGAATGAAAGCTTATGGTTTCCTTTCTGGAAAAGCAAGCTGAACAGGCACTTACTATTAATAACAGAGTCAACTACTGACCTCAAACACTTTTGATACAACAGAACTGGAACGAAAAAGAACTAAAATAAAGAGGGTCAGGATTAGAAGTTAACCTCCAGTGGCCAGACTCATGAAAGGTTAGTTTATTTTGGATTTTCTGAGAGAACATAATATTATTTATAATAATAACTATCAATTAATAGATATTATTATTTACCAGGGATCTAGCTAAATGCTTCACATACATTATCTGATTTGATCTGTACAACAGCCTGTCACATGGACGTTATTATTTCTATAGTTTCTGCAGAAACAGGAACACAAGAAGGTCCTGTAACTCAGCCAAATTTATAGTTAGTAAGGAATAGTAAGGAAAGGAGGCAGTATTTAAGCCATTTTCTGACTCCAAAACCCACACTCTTCAATGATATTCTTTACCTCTTGCCTTGGGAAGAATTTAGGGACATGAGAATCATTCTTGAGCTAAAAGCTGTTTTTGTTCACTTCATGTTGGTCTAAATGAGTTTTTTGTAAATTATTTTAATGATGTATTTTGTAAGGTTTTTAATTATAACTTTTGGTAATACTTCCAAGCTAACTCCAAAATATTTATTTCTTTAATGTAGAAAATAAACTGGCTCCAAAACTACCAACACAAGGAAACTCAAAGACTGATCAAAGAATCCAACACCACCAAAGGTTTAGAAAAGGTAGGTTTGTTTTGTTTTGTTTTGTTTCAAATCTTCTGTCCAGCTAATGAAATAATTGTTCCTTTACTGACAAAACCAAATAGGTTTAGTCTGCATTTTTTCATAGCTTCTCACATTTAATAAATATCTGTTATGTACTAGGTATGGGGAGTCCAGGTAAAAACTTGAGGCATTCTCAGGGGGATTCTAGTACAGTTTAGGAAACATGCCTGAAGTATTAACAATAATTACAAAACCACAAAATTACAATATCTCCTACTTAAACTCATGTGAACATCTGTGGGAGATATGACTCTCACATGAGCTGATCTTACTCTTCCAGGAAAATTTCTGTGCACTGCTTGAGAAAATGTCAGAGCTGTACTCAGGGTGAGCATCTAGCAAGGAAAAGGAAACGCCGAAAGAGGGGGAAGCTGGGGATGAGTCCTAGAACAGCATCATAAAGCAAATAAGAGGCCAGCTCAAGAAAGCCTGTATGAGAAAAGTACACGATGAAAGATTCCATAAATCTCAATGTCAGTCAACCAGGTGATAGAGAGGGAGGAAAAGGAAAGATAGAATTTACACAACATTTTAATGTTATAGTTCACTGCAGAATGTTGACAGGGGAACATAATACTGAATGTTACAATGGTATGTCACAACAACAATGGAGACTCTATGAGAAAATCATCTAAAGTGGGACCTAGTGACAGGAAGACTCTTGTTACCCTTATATTACCTTCTTGGCACTACTAATCCAGACCAATAGTACTGAAGTTCTGAGAGTCAATAGGTACATTATGTTTAAACACAACAGGGCTTTCTCTCTTTCTGTGTCTTCTTGTTAGCTTTCGCACAAATTCAAGGTGATGAATAAAGTCATATTTTTGCCCACAATAAATACTGTGGAAATACACTGCCACCTGACACTGGGAAAGATGAAAAAGAGGCCACACTAGAGTGTGAACCAAAGTTCAAAGGGAAGGTGAGCTTTGGGTTGATCTTTGAAGGCTATTAGCACAGTAGGGAAAAGTAAAATGTTTAAAGTATTTGCCTGAGTTTGCACCAGCTCTACTACATATATGCTGGGAAACACTGGCCTAGTCATCAAACCTCTTCTGTATCAATTTTCTGGTCAATAAAAGCAGAAAAAATAAAATGCCTACCTCATAAAGTTGTTTCAAGGATTAAGGGTACTGAGGCATTACAGCTCAACACAGTGCCTGGCAAATGGTAAACGTGTTAAGGTTATTGTTTTTATTCTTATAAGGATTAACATAAAAAAAAGAGGCTAGTGGAGGTGGCACAAACTGTATGTGTAAAATTGTGTAGAATAAAAATATAGTCTATAAAATACAGAAAAGGGACCTGACAGACTAGTAGAGGGACTATATTGAGATTAATAAGTCAGCCTGTTGAAACTACATCCTACAGTAATTTTAAAGTCATAAAAGTATCAGTAAGTACTAGTGAGTCATTGTCAGCTCTTGAATGGGATAGCAACCTGGAAAGAAATAGAGCTTATACATTCATACAACATTCACTGAGTGCTTATTATGTATTATTAAGTATTTGGGGCCCAGTAGGGGCTAGTTGGGTAGGTAGAAAATTAGGAGTTTGGAGAGCTTATGGATACAGGAATGGCTGGATAAGTGGAAAATGATTTAAAACCTTTAAGCCTCTTAAAAATCTCCTGTGTTTATTCTTAGGTATGCTTCTCCTAAGTGTCTTTTTCCAAAGAACCAGAAACTCAAGAAATTGTCCCAGGTATCCACAAATCTAGGGTATTATAGTGCTTGTTCCAAGTGAAATTACTGATAATATGTCATAGGATGATAACAGTGGTAATGTCATAAGATGTCAATAATTACTAATAACAATCCAGAATATATCAAGGAAATAAGAGTAAAGATAATGGAAAAAAGAATAAAGTACCTTGGGCACATTTAGTTGGCAGATGTAAGGACCAAGAAAAGTCTAAAGAATATTGGTCAGAAAAGAAAAAAAAACATAAATACACACTCTTACAGAAAAATGGGAATAAAACATTATTTTAAAGATGGAAGGGAAAATTAATAATCATATACATCAAACAAATTAAAGAGGATAGGAATTGAAAGATTACATTGCATTTGGGAAAGAATGGAGGGAATTGTTAAGTTTTCAGTTTCAGAAAACAGAGGGAGCCATGAAAACGACTAATAGAATAACAATACTGATTTGTGACATTGCTTGAAAACTATCCTTCAATAACTCCCTCTTCCTGGCACTGTTCATAGCAAGACCTGGGTGCCCTCCTTTTCCATTTTGTCCCAATTTCTCAACTCATTCTCCCACTTATGGCTAAAAAGCTAGACTAGCTAGATCCTGAGACCAGATTCATCACAACTGGTACATACACTAGACACTTAACAAGTTTAATGAATTGACCAAAAGGAAATCTTAACTTGAAAAGATACTTATGTTATCTTCGATATTCCTTTTATTATTTTGCAGATGACTACTTGTTTTAGTCATGAAAAGCCTGCCAAACTGCAACAACACAAATTTTATCTTGATTGTACCATCCATATACCTACCATAATTGTATGGAAAATAAATGTGCGTAACAGGTTTTCCAGGTGTTGGAAACCTAGAGGAGAGTTCTTGTCCAAGAGCACTAGACCACTGAATCCACTCTTTCTGTTCTTTTATCCTTGACTCCCAAAGGAAACAGTTTCACTAATGGCATGTTTCTTTCATGAAACTAGGAGAGCCTAGCGTCTTTAATCATTCCTTTAAATGGAGCATGTAGGTGACATAATATTAATTTTTCTGTAATGGTGACACAACCCTGAGACAGAAAGGCAGTGGCTTAGCAAGAATTAAGCATCCTAGAACCAGTGCTCTTGCAAAGGCAACTATGTTCCGTGTTAGAAGATCTGAAATCAAGAAAAACTACAGTAGTATAGGTTGCATTTTCTCTTGTCATATGCAGTCACACTACCTGATATCCTTGTGGATTCTGTGCTTTGCCAGTCATGTGACTTGTTTGGCCAATAAGATATAATATAATATGTGATAGAAGCAGAGGCTCACATGTTTACTCTCATTCTATCAAAACATTGCCAGCTGCCATGTGAAGAAATCTGGCTAGGCTCCTTGAATATAAATGCTTTATTTGCATTTATATGTAATATATATCATGAGATCATGCATTAAAGACCAGCCAACCATCACAATTGTAAGAATTCTGCTTTTTTGGTTTAAAAGCACTAAATTTGCAAAAGGCTTGCTAGCCAGCAACAGACAACTAATAGAGAAGTAGTTCCTTCACTTTTGATGATATTTTGCATCTCTAACAATTGCACTGAGAATTTTCTGTGGGGAAATGTATCGCATTTTGCCATAAATTCAAAAACCCCCATAAATTCTCTAGTAGCTTCCCAAATGGATTTTTCTTTAAGAAGAACTGTGATGAAATTTCACAAGATGTCAAGGATGCCTCAGTCTTCCACTCACTTGAGATATTTTTAACAATCATCTATATATTTTATGCAACATATTCTTCTAGACATTGCAAATATAAAAATGAGTGAGACTTTACATTTTACTGGGAGAAGCATTTTTAACAATGAACAAATGTGTGAATGAGATTATTTCAGACAGTGCTAACTGCTATGGAGAAAATAAAAGTGATTAAATATAGAGAAACTAGTGAATAAGGGAAAGTTAGGTAAGCTAGCATGATCAGGGGAGATGTTTCTGAAGAGTCAGTCTTTGAATTTAGATCTGAATAAAGAGAAAGGGGCTGGCCCTGAGATTTTCTGGTAGATGGACATTTCAGGAAGATGGAATAATAAGGAGCAAAAACCTGGAGAAGAGAATGAATTCAGTGTGTAAATAAATATGAGGTCAGAGTGGTGGCTGGAGAAAATGAGGGGTCAGGAATGTTGGATGAAATGAGGTAAAAAGAGGAGGCAGAGATTGGTTAATATGAGATTATATAATAATACATCTGATGTATATAACTAGTATATCTATAGATTATATATATTTATGTATTGATTATACTATACATGTACATAACTAGTATATCTACATATATATGTATTTACGTATTGATTATACAAATACATAGAAAGATAGGGAGAAAAAGACACAAGCACGTACAACACAGAGAGAGAGAGAATTTTAAGCATTTTTAAAGCTAGGATGAGAGAGAACACATATAAATTCCATTTACTGAGCTGTCGCCATCTGACAGTCAATCTACAAATGTCTCACCTAAATTATTTTATGCGTATATCATAATGACACCATGAAGTATTATCATTACCCTTTTTTAATGGATAGGAAAACTCAGAAAGTGTAAACAAATTTTCTTAAGTCATGTGTTCAGCCCCAGATCCATTTCTCCAAAACAGGTTTATCTGACTCAACACATATGCAAATAGTAGCACATCCTTTTCCATTAATTGCAAACATTTTCATTTGCTCCCTTCTGGAAGAGTTCCCAAGCAGTATAAATCACCAAATGTTGATGTGGGTGTGTATGACTTTAGGGAACAAAGTGGTATCACAGACATGTTTTATGTCAATTATAACAAAGGTGCAAGGAACAACATATCAATATCAGAGTTGTAGTCACCAAGCATGTGGGTCTATTGATACACGAAACCCTGCCAGTAACCTAACAGATTTGGCTGACCTGGTGGAGCTATGATCCCACCCAAATATCCCTGACTCTTTTTCATCAAGGGAATGAAGGAAGCCTAAATTAACCCAATGCAGGTTAATCTATTTTTGGCCAGAAGACAGACATTTGGTAATAAATATATTTTGAGTTCTCTGAATGACAAATAGAAGAAGTAGATTTAAAAAGTCCTTGAGAAACTAACCAGAATACTAAGTTTATTATGCACAATATAAAAATCATTATGAGCCACTTAGGAAAGAGAATATTATGTGTTATGGATTACATATGGATTTTATAAAGATTATTCAATTTGAATCTCTCCACAAACTATGAAGAAATTGTTATTCATTATATAATGCTTTGTGATTCAATGAAGTTAATTGATGCAAAGTCAAAGATCCAGTACTTGGTAGTCAAAAACCTAAGTTTTCTTGAATCCAAATCATATAAGTTTTCCTTTTTATCATTTTATTGAATAAACTCTATCAGGACTGACATAGAGTGGAAATTTTTCTCACTGTTCTTTTATTAATAGTAAAAAATACAATCATAACAAAATGTGATTATAATTTAAAATGATATCAGGAAGACAGTACTAATTATTAATTTATTGCATCTCAGCTCCCAGATAACCCTGTTTGTCTGCTCTATGAAAATGGATTTGGGCCCTTTAAATTGTTTTGTCCATTGCCAGGTGGCACAGTTGTGGGTAAAACTGCAATATTTCCAGAATCTCTCTCCTGGCTTTAGTGCATCTCCATATCAGTGGGTAATTACCTGTGCCACTGAGGGCTTATCTCGACCTGAGAGGTTGTGGGGAGGATTTGCTTGCTTGTACCCCAGCAGGAAAGAGAGAGGGAGACACCGCACGGCTTTTTGTAAGCCATAAGCAGGTTTTAAACTTTATTTCTATCTTTGACTGATTTCGGTTTCAGCTGGGCATTTTTCCCCTAGATTTCCTCTCCCTGGAGTTAAGCTTTGTCAGTAGAAGGCGATGGTGAGACAATGAAGGAAGAAAGGGTTTGCTTTCTGGTTTAGGTATTTGCACTAGGATAGGCCCTGCAGTGTTTGGTTCCAGCACTGGACTCTCTCAGTGGGAGGGGGGTCTTCAGCTTCAGGCTCCTGCACATTCCCCAGTGCCCAGCGCCAGCAGTGCATGGCAGGCAGTGATACCCAGGTTCCAGAAATTCCGCTGTCACCTCTAGAAGGTTTTGCTGCGGAATGTCTCTTGTAAGGTATTTCCCTGTGAACACCTTTACCAGTACCCTAGAAGGCTGATCTTCTACATGTTCCAGAGGGCAGATTTCCAGCAAGTCCTGTTGGAGTGGCACCAAAAGCCTTTTCTGTCACCAGTGAGCCAAGACTGTGCCCTCTACAGGAAGGTCTTGATATAAGCCCTGGGCAGGGTATGGAGGGACCTCTTTCTAGGGATAAGGTCTTTCTCTTATAATTTGTTCTTCCTATATTCTTAGATTTTTCCCTTCTTCTTACTAGTGAATATGCCATTACTTCAATCGCCTGTTATAGTCAATAATTTTTCACAGTACACTTTCCCTTTTTAACTTACTGGGTAGTTTCTCTGTCCTGATTCAACTCATACTAATAGAGATCAATATAGTCTTTAAAAAAAATTGTATTGTGAATGGGGCTTTAAATTCCCTTTCTAAATAAAGGATGTAGATTGTTACTGAGTATTGTCCTAGGTGTCATAGTCATGTTTTAATTTACTCACCAAATATTTATTGTGCACATTATGAGTGCTACAGATAAAAGATTACTATGCTATAGTCTGAAACTCAAAGAAGGACACAGGTTTATCCCCAAATAACAATTATGTATTATCAATAAATACAACAGACCAGGCATGAAAATTGTTATGGAACTCAGTGATACAGGTTTTATAGCTGTCTTGTTAAAGCAACCACCTGCAGGACATAGAAGGTAGGCTGGAGTAGTGGACAAGCAAAGTTTGTAGCAAAATATCTGGGTTCTAGCACCTTCCTTCTTGTACTTAGATAAGTCTCATTATTCATTATTCTTTTGGCTCCTTACTGGTTAAGTTGTAGATAATATATTGAGAAAAGTAAATTTAATGTGATATCATACTACATAGATATTACCTACCACAGTGTCTGGCTGCATATTTAATATATGTTAGAAAGCTTAACATCCACTCTTAGTATAACAGATTTGTGAGAAACGAACAAAAAATAATGATAATAATATACCTGAAAGCACTTTGTACAGTATAAAGTAATATACATGAAGAAAAAGAGCAGCTATTCCATATTAAATATGAAATAAGATACAGTTAGCCCACGGATGTGGGCAAGACAAGTGCAGGGGCCAGAAGACATCAAGATAACCTGGTAACTGCCACATGATGAGTTGAAGTGTCACGACAGAAAAGAGGTTAAAGGGAGAATTGTTCAAGGCACACTGAAGTACAACTTCAAAGACAGGGCAGAGATGTGAGTGGCTGGGAAAACAGCAGTAGCAGACAGTTCAACCTGGCATTTGGCAATCAGTGATGGGGACTGTTTGAGAACAAGGACTCTGAAGAGAACATGAGGCAGAGGCATAAATAGTGCCAGGCTCTGCAGCTGCAAACCCATGCGCACTGTATGGAAAAGACTATACATCACATGTCAGTCTCTCAGATACATGTGCACTGGCTATTACCGTCACTGGTTCTATCCTTAACAGGCATCAGAGGAGCACTTACATGCTGCTTATTATGTGCCTATGACATTATTTTCAATGTTTTTTTAAGTGATTTAATTTAATATTAAACATTTTGAATAAAACTTGAATAATGATTAAACTTCTGTTAGTATTTTTTGGGAATCAAGAAATGTGTTACTTATTAAACAAATTTGTGGTTTAACCTTGTTTCTCTACTTTTGATGAAATCCTAAATATTAATCTGTAGATGAGCTAGTTATATATATACATTTTCAAGTTTGGCAAGTCTCATTTTCATGAAAAAAAGTACAATTTTCTACTATTTAAGAAAGAGCAATACAATATAGATGGTTTTCCTGAATAATATAAAGTGTGATTTTTTTTTAAATCACAAGCAATTTAGGTTAATACTGAATCCTTTCTTCCTTTGCTATCTAGTGCACTAAAACAGCATTTTGAAATGTCACTCAAGAATTCCTAATCAACCTATTAAATGTCCTGTTGCCACTCATCCCTATGAGACTTTCTGCTATATTTAACATTCTTGACATCTACCGTCTATGCTCTACACACTCCTCCAACTCCTTTGACTTACGGTACACAACCTTTGATGTTAACTTTACCTCGTATCCTTAGACACAGTGCCTAAAACAAAGCTTTCATGCCAAATATTGGGGGGTATTATTCTTGACCAAAAAGAGTTAGGGGGAAAAATTAAGTGATACAGAGAATGAAGGAAAAGCAAAGCCAGGAAGTGTTTTACCAAGCTGACCACAGCTTCACATGTTAACACAGCTGTTATTCCACCATGTTGGATGTCTCCGCACAGGCCCTACAGAACTTCTTCAGCTTGGAGTAATCCATGAGACATGTAGGAGAGCCACCCTGTTTCCTATCTCTAATTAATAAAATTTGTCCCATGGAGACATTCATTATATTGGCCACATGTCTCGCTGATGCTGCTGTGCTCTTCCTAACAGATGCTAGCAAAGCCAGGTCCCACACCTCAGTGGTGCTTTACTTGAGACCAGAAGCGATGGAGAAATTTCTGCAGGTCAAGTTGTGCCTGCATGCTGGACCTGTTCCAATGACTTCCGTGATGACTGAGGTGAAGCTATGTCACAGGCTGGCCCTCATTTTGGGGGAGGCTAAAACAGCAGGTGATATTAGGAAATGAGGCAATGATGGTGGTGGCCAGGACGCTCTGTTAAGCAAATGGCCAAAGGTCTAGAGGTAATTGGATCTCTTGAAGAAGAGAGGAGGAAGTTATATAAATTTGATCTAATTCAGATATCTACTCTGTATATATATATTTTCTCTAAAAGGCTTATCAACTTCTACGGTTTAAATTCTCATGCTCACACAAAAGCAAAACAAACAAATAAACAACACAAGAACAAATACCATCAAACCTATGTATCTAATCTTAAAATTTCTAATTGCTTGAAATTTCTAGGAGAGTATTTCATCAGCCTTGTAACTTCCACAAATTATTCAATATACTAGTTTGTGCAATAGTTACAATAACACCTTCAGAAATGCTTTCAGTATCAAATGGCTGTATGAAATAAAGTTGTAAACATCAAATAAGATCATAGATATATAGAAATAATAGCACAGGACAAGGGCACAGTATGTACTCAATAAATGCTAATTTCCTGTACTCTCATTTTCTCTCCTTTGGAATATGTTTTTACAAATATAAAAGTCTTCCTAGCTCATATAGAGAAATTTATATTTTCATATTTTAATCATCCTCTAACTAAATAATCAACATTAAGAAATAATCTCTAGCATTCTTGATTTAAAATCTTAACCCATTTGACAAATAACCCTGTTATTGTAGTACCACAGATGGGACAAACAGTTCACTTTGACTTTCAAAGCAACACAATTTTTAGAAAATGTTTTTATTTGTAGATTTATCACAATCTCTAATAGTTGTTTAAATGATCATTTATGTAAGAACTAAGGAAGATATTAAAGAGAGGAATTCAAAAAGCTTCTGTTATAAGTGCTTTGTTTTTCATTCAACCCTCAGAACTAGAGCCTGTGAAAATAGACTCTTTTCAAAGATACAAGGAATGGCTGATTTGAACCAGCTGTTGTTACAAGTGTTTTTTTCATTACAAAGAATTAAATATGAATAAAAATTGAGAAATACATCTCTGAAACATTTAAGTTTTATTTAATTCCAGTTTTAAAGGATTTTTGCTTCTTATTTCCTTGATTATTTTACACTGTCTCTCTAATTTAGGAAAAATATTTGAATAAATGGATTGTCTCATTTTAAAATATGTGTCAATGAATGTAAATCAATTTATTATCATATTAGCCAGGACTATTTGAAAAATAACCAATTAAGCCTGTCAATAATGAGATTCTTAACAAATGAAATGAAAAAAACTGGATAGCTACAGAGCATGTTAGACATAGCTAAAGACTTAAAAAGTGATGTAAAAGACAGATAAACAAAATACTTAGAGCATAGCAAGAGATTAAAAAAAATTAAAACTAGAATGAACATTATGTAAATAGAGAATAGATTTAAAATGTCTAACATATATCTAATCAGAGTTCTTAAGATGTTAGGGAAAATGGAGGTAACCTATTTGAAGAGATTACGGCCAAACATTTTTCAGAATATGTGAATGATGTTAAATTATGAATTGAGGAAAACTTATAAAACCAAAATATTGTTGAAAAAAACCCACACTAAGACAAATTATAATGAAACTTCTAGAATCCGAAGACAAAGAAAGAAAATCTGAAGATTTTAAAAGCAATCTGAAGATAAAGGTAGATATCCAACAGAAGAATGGAAATCAGACTGAGAAGCCTTCTTTACAACAATGCATGTTAGAAAGTTGGAGACTAAGAGAAAAATAACTGTCATTAAAAATTGTGGAACATGTGAAATAATTTTTCATGAATGATGTCAAAATATTAAGATTCTTCAGAATGACAAAACTGAAAAGAACCTATTAACAAGAGATCAACTAATGAGACTTCTAAAGTGTATATTTCAGGGAGATAGAAAATTAACCCAAGACCATTCTGAGAAACAAAAACAGATATTAGCAAAAATAATCATAAACCTGATAAATCTGAATAAACATTGACTGTTTAAAACAAGAACAGTAATATTTAATATTTATTTTTTATGATTAAAAAAATAATGATAAAAATAAATCCTATGCACAAAAGCATTAAATTTTGGAGTTAAACAGAATCAAGGCATTCGAAGTCCTTGGATTATATCATAAAGGGTATGAAACTGATTAATATTAAATTTAGTTATATATTCATGTTAACATTTTCAGCAAAACTGCTTATAGAAAAATATATACTATTAGAATAAAAGTATTAAGGAAAGGGAATTAGGGAAATATTCAACTTAAAATAATTAACAAAAAAGAAAATATATATATTAGGACAAATAGATATTAGAATGGCTAAAATTCATCCAAATATACAGTCATTAGTCAGTGTAAATGAACAAAACTCTGCTTAAGATACAAAGAATATCAGTTAATTTAAGGACATAAAAAGGCTGTGTGTATATTTCTCACTCACCTGACATCACACTAATTTACCTTGCTTGGCCCAGTTGAATCTGACTGAAAGTGATAATATATGGTATTTGAGCCAAAGCTTTAAAAGTAGTCATATCATACAACCATTACTTTTGCCCTCTGCCATAAGAATTAGTCCTTTAAACTAGATCCCAAAATGAAATGATACATAGAGCAGAGCCTTGCAGCCAGACCATAGTTATGTGGCAAGTCAATAGGTAATGTGAAGGAAAAATAAACCTTTGTGTGGTAAGTAACTGGGATTAGGGTGTTGCTATGATATATAAACTGTAGGTATTACTATATAAAAATTAATATTTGCAAGTGGGATGTTGTTATGTACTGAAATGTATCCCCCCAAAATTTATATATTGAAGCCCCATATATTAATTCCAAAGTGATTTTTTTTGAGATTGCATCTTTAGGAGGGAATTAGGGTTAAATGAGGTCATAAGGATGAGGCCCTAGTCCAATGCGATTGATGTTCTTAGAAAAGGAATAGGAAGGTGGTAGAGAGTTGTCTCTTCTTCCCTGTGGGCACACAGGAAAGGCCATGTGAGGACCCAGGGAGAAGGTGTCTCTATACAAGCCAGGAAGAGAGGCATTACCAGAAAGTGCATTTCCACAACCTCGATCATGGACTTCTAGTCTCCAGAAATGTGAGAAAACAAATTTCTGTTGTACAAATTCCTGTTGGTATTTTGTTATGGCAGTCAAAGCTGATTAATGCAGATGCTATTATAACATAAGTTAAATTATCATGCATGGGCTTCAAGGCTAGGTGGCAATAGGTGAGGACATAATTATTGGGGCTGGGAGAGAATATTTGTTACAAATGCCTCCTGCAATGATGGAGATAGAAAAATGGATCATTTAACTTTGGCTTTAGGGGAAGTGCTGAGAAACATAATGCTATAGTCATGCTCTGGTTGCTATTGTCTACATTCGACCAGTACCAACAGAAAGAATTACTACAGATAGAATGGGTGGTAGATTGGAAAATATAAAGAGAGAGAAAGAATCCAGAAATTCTGGGAAAGAATGTAACTGTTACTCATGTTCAACCTGAAACATGCTTTAAGCATGAAGGTTGATTGAGACTCACCCTGGTAAAAAGATTAAAGCCTTGCTGGGCCTGTCACACTTTTTGTTAGAATCTATGAAAGGATTATGCTGACTTCTATTCAGTTCTTTTAGTTGCAAAAAAAATGGTTCAGGAACAAGAGATGAAAAGTAGAACTCTTCTATGGATGCTTGTATATCCAGTGGAACTGTAATCATGTTTAAAAAGAGAAACACTTCTTGAAAAGCATGGATGAAACCACTGGCATATGGGACAGACTGCAATCAAATATATAAAGGGTCAAATAAGTTTTTTTAAGAGAGTTGCACTGCCTGAGTCACCAAACTGGATTAAAAGAGACTGAATGTTTAAAACTTAAAACAATCTGTTGGCCCCCTGTCTTCTTCTCCAACATGGTGGGAGAGCCTGACAACATTCTCTCTGTAATTGACAGACCATGAAGTCACAACTTCAAAAAGAATATATAAAACCACAATGAAAAACCTTGATCTACTATTTTTTGATAACTGTACCTCAAAATAAATTCAAATTTTTTTTTAGCCTACATGTTCTATAAAAAAAAACTTATGTTCTATGCCAAAGCCAGGCTCAAAACATTTTAAAGAATTATTCTCAAATTCTCAAACAGGCCACTATCTCTAACTTCATACAACAAATAAAAAAGTAATGAAATAATAAATAGTAATAAATCTCTCATTTAAAAATCTTAAAACATACTTATAAGTTAACTAGAAATACTATATCTGAAATTTCCTGGAAACAGTAGAGAAATTGAATCACAAATTTAAAATGTACCCATCAGGTAAATATCAAGTCTTAATAATTTTATAGACAAGTTCTATAAAAGATTCAAGGCACTAAGAGTTAAATCTTATACAATGTGTTAAAAAATAAAATGAATAATGAACTTAGAACAAAGAATCTTAGGTAAAATGTAGCAATCTGAAATATGAATCTTTCAATTAATCAAAAATAAAGTTAAAATTGAGTTAAGTTTAATACAGAAATCAAAATTGTTACATCATTAGAAAATCTAGTAATGTAATTTACCTAACTAAAGGAAGAAAGCTATATTATTTTCTCAATAAATGCAGAAAACTATTCAACATAATTTGATAATCATTCATTAGTCAAAAAAACTTATAAAATGTGAATAAAAATGACAATTTAAAAAGAGTAGTCAATAAAAAAATCATGTCAATGGCAAATGTTTAAAGTATTCCCTTTAAAATCATGAATTTTCAAAAATGCTTATTAATAATTTCTCTATTCAGCATTATGCAGACCTTACCGGTTAAATAAGAAAGTAAAATTAAAGTTTTAAGTATTGGAAAGGAGAATACAAAACTATTATTATTTGTAGGAGAAATAGTTGTCTAAACAGATAACCCAAAAGAATTTACAGAAAAATGACTAATCAATCAATGAGAGTTTATCTGAAATATAAGGTCTGGATGTAAAAGCAACAAAAAATTAATCACCTTCTATACATCAACCACAAAAATTATATATATATGTATATATATATATATAGCATCAACATGCTTACCAGCCAAGGTAGGGTACCCCACCTTTTTTCTCCATAAATGCTTAGAAGGTCTTTGTATGAGTCACAGAAGAGATACAGAAACTGAAACTTTAGAAGACTAGAAACCCAAAACAGGAAGGAAAAAAAAAAGTGGGGGTAGTGTAGGCAGAGCCACAGCAGCTAATTCCCCAGCCCTGGGCTGTGGGCCCAGCACTCTTCCACTGTTTTACCCTGCTACTTATGGCCCTATCACAACAAAAGCCTAACCCTCACGGTAGTAGGAGAAACATCCACAGCATCCCTGTGACACATCAAAGAACTAGTTCAAACCCAACTTGCCTGGGGTCCTTAAACCATATGACCCATTCCATGGGAGAAGGTCCCTAACACTGACAACACTGATTTAAGGCTCACTTAGAGGAAGAAATTTATATATAAGATCAAGGTATCAGGTTGAAGAGAACCTTCCCTAATGTATATGCAGTGGACTGAGAGGTGTCTATGTATATGCAGTGGGTGGGAAGAGGGATGAAACAAAAAATCTGGATTCAGGTGGAAGAAATTAAAATAATAAAAATAAAAATAACACATACATATGCATTAAATTAAATTGAAGTAAAGTTCCATAATTTGACCCAAGTGGAAATCCAAAATTTACTAAAAGAACTTATATAACAAGAAGAGGCAAAGGACACTGGTTGGCTTTTGTGCCTTTACAATGTAGGTTTTAAACTGATATATAACATTTGTTAAAATGTACTAAATGGCAAAGCATCATGGATGTAATCAATACTTGTTATCAAATACAGTTATACCTGGAGCTCCCACTTAATGTAAACAAAGTCCCCCCTACAATCTTAGAAGAAGGACTAAATATAAAAGAGGAAAAGTAGGTATTACTCATTTTAACTACAGTCCTGCCTAAATTTCCCAGTCATAGTACCCATTGTCCTAAAGTGTCCCAGAGTGGGAATAGATGCTTTGACACAATGAATAATAAATTTAAATTAATTTAATTGTCTGCATTTACAAATTAGCTTGACAAAATGTGAACCATGGACTCCACCTCTCCACCCTGCAGTTAAAATAGTTGATATGTAAGTTAAACATGGCCTTTAAGGATTGAAATTTATTATACAAGATCTAATTAATGAGAGGGTGATTATCCCCACTGCTTCTCCATTTGGCAGTCCAATTTTGCTTGTTTTCAAACCTGAAAAGAATGAATGGAGCATCTTGGTCAACTACTGCAAACTTAATGCTGTGGCCCATCCATCATGGCTCATATACCCAATACACACTGTTATTATATGATATGACTTGCTCCATCCAATCAGCAACCAAACTGTTATTACATGTTTGCTATTATATGACTTATAACTCATTTATTCAGTGTCTATGTCAACATTCTGTCAGCAGCAGTTTGCCTTCCCCTCCAAAGGGACCCAGTCCACCTTTACTAGCTGCCCATGGGAACACCTCAACAGTTTTGTCATTGCATATAGTCTTTCCAGACTAGATAGTAACTGTACTTTATCCATCTTTCTCTAGGAGCACAGGTATGACATTATATTGATGACCTACTCTGAGGAGACTGATTTGATATCCTCATTAAAGACATAGAAGTCAGCATCTTTAAGTGCTTTTTGGATTCTGGAAGCTACATATCCTTCATTTACAAATTTTACTTAATCTCTAGCCCAGCTTAAATAGTGCTTCCCTGCCACAAAAAGACTCTGAAATCTGCACAAATTAAAACAAAGGTATTAACACCCATGTTACCTTTCACAGTAGAGGGTTAGCAACTTCCTCATATGACTCCTGGTGTCTCTGGACCACCTTGTTGGCCATAAATTGTCCATAGGCTTCTGATGCAAGAAACCATCCTACTCAGCCCTGTATTATAAGTCATTAGAACAGCAATTGCTGGCCACACACTGAGATGTCTTGGAAACAGAGGCTCTTACAGACCCTGAGCCATATTGACCTCCCCATTATACCTTGAATCATGGAAACAACATCCCTACACTCTCAGCAGAGTTACAGAGGTTCCCTGGTATGAGATAGAGTGAAACCTGGGCCCTCTGTCATATTCCACCTAGAGCAGGGGATGTCTTTCTCTGTCTTCGGGCCCTTGACAGATGCCAGGGTGCAGGAAAAGGCCCCTATTCTCCCTGACACCTTAGTTACCCGGAGAACACCAGGGGATCCACTGAGTGAACAGCAATGGAAGTTCACACACTGTATGGATATATGGATGGCACTGCCACCATCAGAAATCCTGGAGATCAGTGGAATGTTATTGCTCTCCATCCTTTAACCAGCGTGTCTCTGATAAGATGGACACAAAGGCCAGCTAATTGGTGTAACTTTAGGCAGTCATCTTAACACTGGATGTTTTAACATCTGCATGTTTGTGAAAACTCTTACACCATGTCTTAAGAGTTGTCTCCTTCTGGGTAAAGATCTCTGAAAATTCCTTGCCTCATGGATAAAATATAAATATAAATCAAGGTCACACGTCTGTTCATAAACTAAGGCAACAATATAAGACCTCATCAGGACACTCCTTATCCCCTTTGAAGTTCAAGACACTGCTGGTAGTGATCAAGGCAAACATTTCAGTTCTCAGAATACGACACACCAGTTTTTTAAAAAACCTTTACTATATATATTTAAAGGAGGATATGTCTCACGTCTATGTATATGAAGACTAATTATATATGAGTCCCTTTAATAATGTCTTTCTCTATGTATATAGATTTTTGATCCTCACCCATCTCTGAAAGTCCGGAAGCCAGATGGAGGACATACTAACTGGTTTTCCCACGGGCTAGCCACCTGCCCTTCAGGTACAGGACCCAATGGAGCCTGACCTTCTACAACCCAAAACACCTCAATTAGTATTTATGTTATAAGGAATGGATAATTAATCCTGGAAATGAAAATTAGTTTTCCAAGGCTATTTCACAGATAGTGTGGACAACCAAGAAGGGAGATTAAAAAATTCACTTAGCAATTAAAAATCACATTTGGAGAAAATGATGAAATCAACACCATAGTCCATAATGATGAGACCAGACAATCCCTCATTTGTGATAACACACGCCAGGAGCAAATCAACATCAGAAAATAAAGATCCATTAAGGGCAGCTATCCACCTTTCTGTGGCCATGATCTCCATAACATTGGTCTGGGTGTTTTCACTGGTTTGCAGTCCAGAAGCCCAAGCCTTCCAAGTAAGCCATTGTTTCAATCAAACATGACAAATGCTGAGGTCTGCATGCCAACGATTTTCACTAATGTTAAGTCCAGGAGCCCAAAGACCTCACTGGCTTGCCTGTCACTAATTGAACCAAGAATTGAGGCAAAGATTCCATAATAATTGGCTAAATTGGAAGGCACTGCCTACAGAGGTTGAATCCCCAGACTCAGCTATAGACATTTTTATTGGCAAACACCCAGGAACCCTATTAAAAACATGCACCTAAATCAGACCATGTGATTTAAAAAATCAGTTTACAGCAGACTCTCTCTCATCACCCATTGAGGCAAAACGTTGAACTGTTGGGAGTTTGTAGATTTGGCCACCTTTAATTAGAGCTTTAATTGTATCAGATAGGTTCTAGCACTTTGGTCCATATATAACAGTATCACTGATTCAGGCATCACTTCTGTCTGCTGTATATGCATAAAGGCCCTTAACTTAGAAGATATTTTTAAGCCAAGCTCCCAGGTCCAATGTTACCTTCAAATTCTATGAGGGCTCTGCCTTGTTATAATAGCAGAGAGTCACAAAAACATGACCCACATCAACTCAAGTGGATATCCACTTGGCAAGGATAACTTAGCCCACACCCAGACATCACCCCAGCCCAAGACCTTGCTGCGGAGATGACTTGATCCCCTCAGCAGAATGACTTTGCCCTGACACTGAGACCACCACTGCAGCAGCACCCATGGGCTCTCTCCCCTAAGGTGCTGACAGACTGGACAGGGGACATTTCTGGCTTGTCTTCCTTTGATATTAGGGATTCTTCCTATCACATTTCCTGAGCTTGCTGTTGCTTAGCGCATGATCCTGGCATGCTCCTTGCTCTCTGCCAAAATATATACTGCTGCAGGCATATGCCAAGGGAAATATTACAGAGTCTATCACTACATGTGTCATACTAAAAACTAATGGAGCTTATTGCTTCCCCAGGAAGCTATTACTGCTTCTTGTTGGTCCAGCCCTTAACACTCTGGAGACGGTACCTCCCACTTCCTAGTGCCTTCTCCTATTCCTCTCATCCAACTTGCCACCATAACCACCTGCCTTGTGTCTCTGACTATTAGCACCACAACCACCCCTTCCTTTTAATTGTAAACACAAACACTAGTCTTTACATATACTTTCCTGAACAATCAGTTCATACCCTCCAACAATATAACCTCTGAATCTACAATTGGACCCAAGGAATACACCAAGATATTGTCATAAAAGAGATAATTCATACTTTTAACACACATACTTTTAACATAATATTGTTAGAGGTCCTTTTCAAATCTGTTTTCCTGGCTAATGTTATATATGTGAAGAGCTTGGTTATGGGTCAGCCTACAAAGACCCCTTGCACTTGTTTTCCTCCTTTTTCCTCTCATAATAAAATGTTTTTCTAAGCTGTTTAGGTCAATCTGTGCCCTACTCTCTAAAAGTCTTCTCGATTGTTTGATCCATGCAAAGACTCCAAATAATTAAACTCAAAACCAATATTAAGACATCAGAGGATCAATTGTAATATAGCTTTGGGGTTTCTATGACATTCTGTCTTGAAACAGTTTGGAGGATCTGGATAGGGGGTCACTTGGTTACCCTTTTTAAGTAGCTAAGTAAGTCTGTACCCCAACTACTTCCCTTATCTGTTTGGAGGATCTGGATAGGGGGTCACTTAGTTACCCTTTTTAAGTAGCTAAGTAAGTCTGTACCCCAACTACTTCCCTTATCTGACTCTTAAACTCTGGGCCACTATGGACCCACCCGAACTGTCTCAGGACCAGGCCGGATTAGACATTATACAACTAAAGATATCCCCTAACCCCAGAGCACAAAAACTTGTTTAAATCAGCCAATCTACAGTCTACAGGGAGCCTGTGAAACCTAGTTAACTTTACCCCCCTCCCCAAACACAAAGTGCCCACAAGGCTCTAGCATGCTGTAATCCTGTCCCCAGGGACAACTCTCTAGATGGCCCTACCAGGCAGCCTTCTCTTGTTTGGAGCTTAAACTAAGAATAGTATTGCCTTTCATCTATCCAAGTGTTAGGGTGTTGTGTCATGCCATCAAAAGAATCCTTCAATCTTGTAAAATACTACTTGGGCCATTTCCTAACCAGACTCAGCTTAATCTAGCACCAGTCCATATCTGCCAGAACTAAGGGTATCTCAGTAAAGTACACAAAAAGGCCTCTCTATGCCCCCACACTACTTGTCAGGTTTTCTCAGATGAGGGTATGCCTCCAGCTGATGGCCTAAGAGATGACTGCCTTCCTGAGCAAGTGTTTCCTGGCTTGCATATATCTGGGTGGTTCTAAACTCCTCCTATTATCTGTCCTGTAGAATGGACAGGGGGCTCCATGCCTGTGAAGTGGACAGGGATGGGAGGTAGGAAAAACAAATCATCTCACACACACCCTGGCAAATGCCTTTCTCCTTCCTTGATGTCTATTTCTCTTGCTAGCTCTTTCTCCTATCTGCCCTGTTATTCCTACCAGCCCCTCGAAGTGGGAGGCTTTTGTTTTGTTCTCACTCAGTTTTAGTATGATGACAAAATATGTATATTTAGCAGTCGCATGGAAGTGGTGTTGCAGCTATATGAAGAGATCTGTTTGAAGCTTGAACTGGTCCAAAGAGGGCCAAGTTAAAGTAGGTATTGTGTTAATAGCAGACTTTCAGTTGTCTTCTTTTGAGCAGCCCTATGTTCCTATAAGGACCTCTCTTGTACTGAAGAATTACCCTGAAGGTATCAGAAGAGCAGCCCATATTCATATTTTTCTTCTGGTAGAGAAAGGCAGCTAACTAATTCTATAGGTTTGATAAAAATTTTGTCTTTTTCCATCTTAAAGGCCATTTCTTTTGGCTGAGCTGGTAGATGTTGAAGAAACTCATAAATCAGCCCATATGACAGGATTATGATTGGGCAAGAAATACCTCAGACAGATAATATTCATGTCAAATTTGACTGACTTGAAGCTCATCTCCTTTTTTCTAGAGGACATGCAAATAAGCAATGAATAAACAAATTCAAACTATCTCATAGATCCTCAATACAAATAAAACAAATTATTAAATAGTAAGTTGATTGCTCTGTTAAAAAAAAACAGGTTTAATAAAGTATTAGAAAATCATCACAAGTGTTAGTACTAAGGTCTCCAAGATAGCCATTCAGGAATTTTAAGTTTGGTATTATAATTTATCTCCCCTTTCCTCCATTTCAAATAGTACACACATTGTGAATTTAGTTTAAAACTTTAAAACATATCACAGTATAATTCTTCATAGGTTCCTGGAAACAAATTGAATTTGTCCACTTATGTATATACAATATGTCATAGTGAAAATAACCACCTAAGAAATCATGTTTATCTCCTGTGATTGCATCATAGGCTCATGTGAAATCTAAATCTCTTCTAACTCAAGCAGTATTATGCTGAAATGCATTTCCAAAGGAGATGTTTACTCAATCACATGCTCCTTATAAATTTGCAAAGAAAAAAATTCAATGACACTCAATAAAGATTAACTTTCAATATTTCATAATTCTAAATGAAAATGAAAATGTAAGACTAGAGAATAGACAAAATTTATCTGCAATATCTCAGTGAAAGAGTCCTTGCTTATATCTTGAATTCCCTGGTCTTTCATAAATTGGAGAGTGATTATAAGCTTTTCCATGAACAGAGAATTATTTCTAATCAAGGCATTTGCAAATATTTATAACTAGTAGCTCTGATTGGGAAATAAGGTTGTGGGTTTTAGAGTGCAATTTGTAGAATTCTGATTAAATTGAGAAAAAAATCTCATAATGCACATTAATCTTGTTTGTGGAATCTCTAGTTATTTTGGCTTGGATTCTTTTTAGCTTAACTGAATGGGGATGGAAGACCTAAGTCTGATATTATATAATGTTTTCTGTGAATACTGTTATTTAAAGAAATCTGTAGGAAGGGAAGAATCTTCCTTTTTAACAAACTATTTTTTGTATAAGTTAATTTTGAATATAGAATGATTTACAGAAAAATATGTCAGGGGTACTTCATATTTGAGGCAGACTTCATTTCCATTATAAAAAAGAAATACCACTGATTTTCAAAGCACATTAAGAAATGTTGCCTCAGTTATTGTCAAGGTAGACAAAAAAGTCTGAGCAGTCCTGATTATTATCATTTTTATAGAAGAGTACACTGAAAGGAAGATGAGATTAAGATGTGCTAAAGGTCACAAACTTCAATGTGTGGTAGAATCAAAAATACAAGTTTTATGAACTCTGGTTTTACTCCTCTTGTCTACTCTGCCATTCTGTCTTTGGACTCCCACTATGGCACTGTATCTATATATATGTGTGTATGTGTGTACATATGTGAGAAAATATGTAATAATTCTCCGTTTATAATTCTCTAGGATTGAATACAATGCTGGTAGAACTCACAGAGGTCTAGAGAGGTTCATGAGTCATTCAGTTCCCACTGCTGTAGCAACATCAGCAGTGGAAACATGATTTCTTCATCCTCACCCAGTATTCTGCCTCTGTTCTGTCCCTTTCTTGCTTTAAAATGCCACTAAAAATTGTTATTAGGTTTTTTTTTCTAAATCTTTACTTATGGACTTTCAAGTTGCATGGCCACAACTAGTGTAGTCATTTTATATAATCATGTTACAAAAGGTATACCACAAGGAACATCTCTCCATTTCAGGGTAAAATATGACACTCTCACACATTGATGTCAGCTGCAGAATCAACAATAGTCATCTGGGATAAGAACTGATGGCTTATTTAGTTATTATAACAACGATCTCTGAAATAAAGTTTATTAGTATATTACTGTTATAATTATACTATGTTGGAAATGATCAGTCCTAAAGTCTGTAGGGTTTATTAATCGGCATTAATATTTGTGTCGGCTGGGGCTTAACTGATCTGGGCTGATCCCAACTGGGCAGCTGTTCTTTTCACTGCTGATTAACGGGCTTGAGTAAGTGGCTCTATCTTTGTACCAGCTGTTCACCTGAAGGGTATTCCTCTTAGGGTGGTGTCAGAAGTGAAAGAGAACAAGACTAACTGCGCAAGCACATTGTAAGCCTTCACTAGCTTCACATCTGCTAAGGCCACTGGCAAAGAAGTTGCATGTCCATCCAGGTCGAAAATCAAGGGGCTGGGATGGGGCTGGGATGGTACTCGGATGACAATGGCTGGTCCCTTCCAGTTACACATCAAAAGGAATGCATGTATAAATCCTATTACAGGGAGGGAGTGAAGAGTTGGAACCCTAATCCAGTCTACCACATACATGAAGGAGATCTATGTTCAGGTCTAAATCACTGAATTTTTCTGCCATATTTTGAGAGCTATTTTTCTCCGAAGCAAAAATCAAGTTTTCTCTCAGATCTACACAGAATGAGCTCAGTTGAACAGATAACTCTGAGATTCATGATTTCAACAAAGCTCCCGGATTTGTTTAGCCTTTCAGAAGGTGCACAGCTCTCATACTGGAAAGGTGGTTATCTCACAATATGTTCTTTCTGGCAAAGTCTGATTTTTAGCCATGTCAATTTTGTAGGCTGCTTTTGCAAACCTTCAGGAAATGTATCCATAAATGCCCACTACAATGCTCCATGCTAGCCTCTGAAAAGCAAAATACTCTCTGTGGCACTTAGAAAAGAAAAATTGTGCAGGACTAGTTAAACAGGCAAGGAAGACTGTATTCAACATTTTTTGCAATAAGGGAAAGAGACTTACTCAACTTATCACCTTCAATAATTACATTTCAAAGGGATGGTTTCCAGGTCTTTGAGAAAGACAATCCAGGGCTGTAAAGCAGGTAAGAGGCTGTGAGAAGATTTATATCTCAATGGGGCAGAGGAAGAATGCGCAGTTACAAGTTTTTAGAAGCAAATACTCTAAGGAAAGGTGGGCCAGGGGTCTGGAGTCAGTAAACCTGTCTAAAGTTTAGTCAAACTGATGGTACTGTTAAAGCCATCTTGCTCACACTAGAGTTTGGCAAAGGAAAGGAAAACTAAGGAACTGAAGAATACAACACTCAGAGGCTTAAGACCTCAGTATTTTCATTGACCATACCCGATACATTTGTAGAGAATATGTATTGATTCAGTACTTTGGAATAGTTACCTAAAAAAATATAAATACAGTTTTGGGTTAAGTCAGTCTTATGATTCAATGATTTTTACTTCATGTCCTAAATGCAAAAAAAGTTGCCTAAAAAATAAATCAAAGCACACATTTCAATTACTGGGATTTGGGAGTTCAGGAATTACTACCCTTTATCTCTACATCTGAGGGCTGAACCATGTGAGAAAAATAAGGTTAATTATATGAGGGAGAGAAGCGAGTATAATAAGACCTTAGGAGAGATGGACTGTATGCTTAGCTGCTCAGAGTCCTGACATGTTACTCAAAGTATACATACATATAAATTTTGGGGAAAAAGAAGGTCTTTGAAGGTATGTATGGGGTATGTTTCATTAATTTTTCCTATTATGCCATTTTCCTTTCCAAGGGTGGAATTTGAACTTAAGCAGTTCCTAATTGGTAAAGCAAATCTGCTGAAAAAAATACACTGAGTTTAAGGCTAAATACATAGTTTTATTCATTTATTGTTTCTCATTTGCTATTCCATAACTATCTTGCTCTTATTTCTTTGAATAATTTAAGAGTGACAGTGCTGTTGGTTAAAATATTTGATTATTGAATGAAAATAAGCATGACTATGTCCTCAGGTAAATTAAAAATAAATGACCTAAAGTTTTTCAGACCATCAACTGAAGTACTGGACGTAATGAAAAATACCTTGCAGCATCCTATGCTTATAATTTAGATCTTATAACAAACACTTCAGTGAAATAGAAATAAAAGAGTGATTTTGTCTCACATATGATATTTCTTATGTAGTGTGTAAGACAGCCATGCAGTAATTTTTAGGACCCAAGTATGGGCATTTAGAAAATCTACACCATCTATAAAAGTTTTTTAAGGAGAAGGAAATAAAGGTTGAGTGGGCTTTCAGACAGAGTCAAGAGCAATGACACTGTTCTTGGTATGTAATCTATGATTAGTTTAACAATACTAGAGAAAACGAATACCCCCAACATATCAGAGTGGTGTCTATGTGGGAATAGATGAGTGGGATTAGAGTGCCAACAGAGGGCTCAGGGTGAGTAAGGAGGCACTTTTGGAAAGTCACACAGCGTTTGAGAATCTGTAGAGTGTTATTAAAACAGATGGAGTTTGAAGTTTAATACTATTTTTAAAGTTATGTATTGATTCAGTAATGGATATCTAGAAGTATATCTATGTCAATATTTGTTTCTGTAACTATATTTATGTCTATATCCACAGTTATTTATCTATATATCTATACTTTCACACATATATAGGTATATTTCCTAACTTGAAAGCTACTTATTGGGGTTTTTTTTTGTACTTTCATTTTAAATAGCATTATGAAAATAGCTTTTCTCTTCCAATACAAAGCGAACACATCTATGAAGCGTTACTAAAATTCACAAATATTCTGAATCTGAGTGAGGAAAATCATTATCTCCAAATGGTATTAATTTTATTTCTTCAATGAGAAAAATATGGATTTATGTAATTCCCTAGTTGTTCCTATTATTCAGGTTATTAATATTACCTTGAAGATGGTGCTCAATAAAAATCACATGTGGTACAACCACTTGATTTCATTTTATCTATATTCACTGTTTTTAGTTTGATGTGAAATTTGGAGATGCTCACACTGGCAGAATTTAAGTAGTGGTATTTTAATTTCAAACACATTCCATGATTAGTCAGCACAGTGAATCTTGCACCCAGAGGTACAGATGTCTTTTGGCTGGACTTCCTGGGCATTGGCAATCTGCCCATTTGTGCTGCTTGTATTAATGAGAAGGGCTACTGTGGAGTCTTATATCTTCCATTAACCAGGGTGAGACAATTGAACAAATTGTGCAGGTTTTCCATTCTTTAGCTTTTCATAAAAATTGGAAGAAAATATCATTCTCATAAATAATACATTTTGGGGGGTTAAATATGTAAAATAAAGTTTAAAAAAGAACAAACTAAAAGTCACTGGCATATGGCTCATTAGTAATTTGAAATCAGGTGTTTCTAAAAACTCAATTTCCTATTGTGCAGAAGATGATATCTTAATAAGAACAGAACAATGTTAACTGACCTGGCTGGAAAGTACATTTTAGAGGACATCTTGATATTTGGAAAACTATTACAACTTTTCAGTTTTCTACTGATTCATCTGTTAACTGGAACTTTGAATCTGGCTTTCCCACTTAGATGCTTAGAAGGTATTTTTGATGATTTAAGGAAAAAGCTATAACTGATAGAACAAGAGCAGGGAATTTTCTCTATTATATTGGATTACGGTGGTTGACCAGATGTAATAATAAGCCCTTACAATTATATGTCTCTTTGTATTTTTGAAGTGGTTATACATACAATTTTAAAGTAAATATATGCATATAATTACTAACATCTTCTTATATAATGTAATGTAAATTATTATGATGTGTAATCATGAAGAAGTCAGCAGAGCCTGGAAAGAGTGCCTTGTATGCTCTAAAACAGACTTACACTGAGTCCCACAGCAACATGGGACAATAGTAAAGGGGCCGATACCCCTTGTCAGGTGGCAGATAGACTATATCCAGCCTCTGCCCATATCAGAAGGGTATCGGTATGCCATGACTTGTATGGAGGCGGCTGCTGGACTGTTGGTTGCTTTTCCTGCACATCATGCAGATCAGCAAAGCACCAAAAAGGGCCTAGAGCACCTCGTTGCAGCCTATGGCCAGCTGCAGGTGATTAAGAGTGATCAAGGCACCCACTTTACTGGACATGTGTTATAAGAATGGGTACAGCAATTAGGAATAAAGTGGAAGTTTCATGTACCATATAACCTTACTGGGGAAGGCATGATAGAGAGGTGCAATGGTTTGTTGAAATCTGGCCTGAAGTCAGACACCAATAATCTACAAGGCTAGTGAGTTCACTTATGGACAAATGCTACGGTGTATGAATAAGAAGCCCTGAAAAGGAGCCTTGAGCCCTGTGGATACGGTAACACATATTGTTGCCTCTCCTATACAACTGTACGTACAAACCAAAGAGGAGTTATTGAAGTCAGGATGTGGCCAGCAAAGCAACATCCTGCTTCCAGCCCCAGCTGCATTAAACCCTGGAGACACTGTTGAGAGGATGTGGTCCTGGACATTGTGACACATGGACCAGTGCTGGCTGGCCCTTGTGGTACCTTGGGGAAAGGGCCTGAAAGCTGGCACTGGTGTATTCCTGAAATAACAGCAGAGTGGCCCCCAAAGACTACAGTAGTGTACGCAAAACATCCGGGAGGTAAGAGCATCTTACCGGGAAGTTTTGTTTCATCTTTATGGCCAGTGCATGTACTCCCATAGCCCCATGTATCGACCCATCTGTAACTCCCACAGGGAAGAGGGTGAAATTCTGGTATGCTAGACCAGAACCTGCCATTGTCCTATCACAGGACCACTCTCTTGCATGCATCCTACCTGATGGACAAGATTTGCCTATGCTGGTGTCATTAAAACATGTATCTTATCACCCTTAAGGTTATTTTCTTCTACAGTCCCTGCGGCCTGGACGTTTCTCCTGGCTGTAGCTGCTGTATGATGATTGCTCTGAACTCCCTACCTGTTCATCTACTGACTATCTGTGGAATGGGCGAGCTATGGACTTAAACTGCGTAGGACTTTGAACCTAGCTGAATCCTCCACCTTGAGGATTATCATGATTTTCTTGCTGTTGCTATTGTATGTTAGTGTGATTACAATGCTCTAGTTTTCTCACCCATGGGCCATTGTGGAAGATGGGGAATGAGTAGATTGTAAGGCGAGATTTCTGGAGGGTGGGCTATGGGTAAAATTGCAATATTTCCAGAATCTCTCACCTGGTTTTAGTGTGTCTCCATACAATAGGTGTTTCCAAGGGGTGGGGAGAAGGAGTCCATCTCCATATGAATAAGTAATTACAAGGGTAAGCAAAGACTTATCTGGACTGGAGAGGTTTGGTGGGGGCCTATTTCTGCAGCTGGGTTGTGAGAGACACAGAGAGCAGAAGTGGGCAGCTGCTTGTAAGAAATAAATGGGTTTCTCCCACCTTATTTCTCCCTTTGACTGATTTCAGTTTCAAAGGTATTTTACCCTGGGATTTTCCCCCTGGTGTTACTCTTATCTTTAAATAAATAATTTACTGGGGACATTGATATTAAAAGAATATTAACACCTGGAATGTTGGTGTGAAAATAAAAAAATACACCAGTAAAAGTGATGGTTTAAGGAAGGAAATCATAATCTCTGCAAGACTGGAGTAAGGACAATTTTTTGGAGAGAAGGCAATTGAACACGGTGTTGAAGGATGACTAGATGTTTCCTTTATGAAGTAAAGCAGAAAGGATTTTCCATTTACAAAAGAATCAGCACAGATTTATGAAACAGCCTGGGGTCTACAGAGCTGTCAGTAATTCTCTGGCTTGGCTGGACAAATAGGAAGAGGCTGGTAATGAAGGGCCCTCCTTTTAGAAACTATTTAGAAAGCAATATGCTTGGAACATTTCAGAACTGGAGGAGATCATTGAGATCACAGAGTCCAATTTCTTTATTTTACTCATGAGGAGATGTAAGCTCCTATAAAAAAGAAAATTGACCTGCTTAAGATTAAACTAGGTATAAGGGTGAGCAAAAATCAGTTGACTCTGGTCTGAGAATCAGACCTTTTTGAATCACATCTGCAGGCATATTTCTGTAGAGATGAGTAAAAATTAAATATAGAAGACAATGTGTTTGAAGCAGAAATTTAAAAAAAGACAACCCTACTGATTTTAAATTCTTAATTCTTAGGAAAATAACTGTTATTCTGCCCCTGGCTACGTGGATTCAACTACACAGAGGACCAGTACATTAACATTTTTTGTATTTACACTAAAGAGATTGGGTAGCAACTGTTTAAAAGAATACACTTCAGCCCCACTTTGAAAAATATTCAAAAATTAACTCATGACTTAAAGCCATTCAGTTTCTAATTATCTTCTAATACCATCAGGGGCAATTCAGTTGCTAGGAATTCTCAAGACGCCATTATTATCATTATGCTGAATTATTTACAAACTTGTATCAAAGCACCAGATTAAATTGCTTTGGTCTTATGTAAAATTCCTCTGATCTTTGGCAATCATTACTTATTTACAGCTTCCATAATTTTCTCCCTTTGCAAAAAAAAAAGTTTCTTCACTGTGACTGAAAAGCACTATTTTACTTTCATAGTAAAACTATCTGTAATATGAAAAAAGTTAAAACAAAAACTATAGTCTGTAAGATTTAGAGGCAAGATTTTTCTGTAAAAAGCAGATTATCTAAACAGTTTCCTTCTCTGAGATATTCATAATATTTATTGTAAAATATAAATATTAGGTTTCTTGCTTCGTGTGAACTATTTGTAGGTATAGTAAATATAATTCTTTTAAAATAGAACTAGGATAATACCAACAGTTAATGTTTACATTATCGAAACATACGAAGATTACTTCAAGAGATGTTAGAAAATTAAATGAAAATTTCCCATATGACTGGAAAAGTATTCAACATGCGATTTTTGAACTGAAATTGGCTGTAGTTTCATACTGTGGCTTTAAACAGAACAAGTCTATGTTTAATATGGATGTTTTCCTAAAATTTGGGATTAAGTAAATTTGTACAAGAAAAATTGACGTCAAATGTTCTGGTTTACATATTAATTTGCAGCAACTGATTTGTCTTTAATTTAGAAGTATCTACTATCACCCAGGCAGCCTTAGGCAATACCTTAGATAAATAACAGTGAATTCATTTTTGTTTTTTTGTTTTTTTATCTTTGATTCATTATTGTTGTTAAAGATTCACAGAAAGTCTTTATAAGATTAAAATTTAAAAATAAAGAATTAAATGAAAATGTACTAGGCAACTACTGTTTGGAAACTTTTATCTAAATGGGAAACCAGATTTTTCAGAATATAATTAGTCCTTGAAATTAAATGTTTTTGATTACATTTGTAATATGTGTGATTTTTAAACCAGCAGTATACTATTTATAATAATGGATTTTACTAATAATCAACTTGACTTTTGAACTTTGGAGAAATCTTGTGATTTCTGGTAGGGATAATTAACAAAAAGGAACCAATAAACTAAAAATATTCAGAGTAGTGTGAAATGAGGGTTATGCTGTAGTATTTTTTATCCCATCCTTCCTCCTTGCCTGGGTGAAAGATACATACCATAATGGAAACAGCACTTAGTTGTAAAGAACCCAACGTAAGTCCAGCTTTGCATTTAATTAGTAATTGGAATTCAGGTAATTGAACTCCTAAAGACATTTCTTCATCTGTAATTTGGAGAATATTATTACTATTACTAGTAGCTAATATTCTATGAAGTGGATACAATTATTAGTTCCATTATAAAGATGAATAGGCTGAGGCACAAAATAAAATGTTGACAAAGAGTTTCATACCAACGCATAATGTATGCTCTGGGACACTATGAAGTATTCACATCCTGGGTGAGGTGTTAATTTTCACTTGCTGTTGATTATATAGTTTAAGGGTGGGGTGAATTGCAAAGGCCTTGGTGAATTGAAAAGCACTTCCCAAATGTATCATGGATTAGTTTATTTTTCTGAATGACAAGATCATTTTGTTCATAAAAGTGTATATTATGGGGGAGCATCTCTGAGTAAAGTCTCTCATTAGTTAACTACAATGTGACAGTGTCATTTCCTCATTTTGATATGTAAGATACTACCATTAGGAAAAGCTGGAAGGGTACATGGAAGTCCTTTTCACTATTTTTTTTCTTTTGCAACTTCTTGTGAGTTTACAATGATTTCAAAATAAAAATTTTAAAGAGAATCTGTTTTCCACACTGTCTCTATACAAAAGTACAAAGGATATTCTATTGACATATAGGAAGAAAATATTAGAACTTCTATTTCTTTTTTTTTCTTTACCTATTCCAAATTTCTAATTTTGTGTTTATTTTGTAATGTTCATTATACATTGTAGAAAATATATACAAATTTAAAAGTCCATACATATTGGGCATTCTTGATTAAAATTCCTTTTTTTTACTATTATAGATGTACTATGAAAAGTTTAAAGACTTCTGGTTTAACATTACAGAGGAAAGAATAGATACTTTGGAACCAACTTGGGGTTATAATTCAGGGTCTTTCACTTATTCACTAAATAATTCAGTTTTCTCATTTCTTAAACACAAAGATGATAACAACAGTATTATTTTTTGTGAATTTTATGTGAGAAGATTTGTGCTTTGTTCTAGCCGATAATAAGACTCCAGTGAATGTTAGTTTACTTTTCCCTCCCTTTGAGAAAACCAAGTTTTCTACATATTTACTTGCATTATGTCTCCTATATAAAAAGTATTAGTAGACACTACAGGCAATTGAAAAAATTGTCTGTACAATATCTTTGAAATTCATTAAAATTCCCAAATATCATGAAATTCTTGCTTTGGGTAAATCACGGTTCTTGGCCTGAGTTACATTATTGTATAATCTTGAGATAGTATTTTCCTCCCAAATGGAAGACAATTATATTAAGGAAAACAAACAAACAAAAAGATTTGCAAAACTTTCCAAAGTGTTCCTTTTTTTGTTTGTTTATTTTAGTTTCCCAATCTTATTGCAGAATGGTTGGAACTGTTTACATAACGTGTCAAATTCTAAAAGAGCTAAGCTCTATAATGTAAACTATATTTACATAATCATTCATGTTAACTTTAAGTGCTGACAGTTTGCTATTCCAGGTTGATGAAGATAAACTAGTAATTCCTGTATTTTCAGAATTTTGAATTCATTATTTCCACATGTCTCTTACTTGTCCTAATAACTGAGAATATTTTAGTTGCATTTGTGGCATTAAGTACCAAATCTTTTTTGACAAAATTTTTCAATTGATAGTACAGCATTGGTGGAAAAAAATACAGACTTTTTATTGTTGGTTTTCTCCTAAAAATTAGATGAATTCCTTTTTATTTCCCAAATACTTAAGAGTTAGTTTGGGGCCATTGAATACTTCTAACCAATAAAGAATGAGCAAAAAGGATGTGTGTCACTTCAAAGCAGGGCCAGTTAAGAGCCACTATGCTTCATTCACCAGGTTTTTCAGTACCTGTGGAGGCCATGGGTTACAGAATGGCATGGCTAAAAGCTGGAGGAAAACCAGTGGCCCATATCAGACATCATGTCATGAGCCACTAAGATTTTAGAGTTTGATTATTATGGCAGCCAGCTACCCTGATTTAAACAGTGGTTTGGCTGTTGTAAAATTTACATTTTGAAGAAGTTAGCAAATTTTTATTTATTTATTTTTATTTTGCTATTATTAATATCCAATTACATGGGCAACATTGTGGTTACTAGACTACCCCTATTATCAAGTCCCCACCACATACCTCATTGCTGTCACTGTCCATCAGTGTAGTAAGATGCTATAGAATCACTACTTCTCTTTGTGTTATACTGCCTTCCCCATATCCCACCACCCCACACCCAGCCCCACTGCATTATGTGCTAATTGTAATAGCTCCTTTTCCCCCATATCCCTCCCTTCCACCCATCTTCCCCAGTCCCTTTCCCTTTGGTAACTGTTAGTCCATTCTTGGGTTCTGTGAGTCTGCTGCTGTTTTGTTCCTTCAGTTTTTTCTTTGTTCTTATACTTGACAGATGAGTGAAGTCATTTGATACTTGGAAGTTAGCGAATTTTATAAACTATTTAAAGACTGATTTTAGTTCCTTTCAGAGATTGTAATTAATTTCATATTAAATCATAGTTTTATTAAAACAAAAATAATTTTTTTGAGTTAAAATTATACTGAAATTTGAAATATTTTTAAAATTTTTCTTTATTATCAGTGTAACTCAAGGGGAAAATATATCCCCAGCCCAGGGCAAATAACCTTTGAAGCCAAAATCAGTCAAAGGGAGAAATAAAGTGGGAGACACCCATTTATTGCTTACAAGCAATCCTCCACTTCTTCTTGCCAATGTCTCTCATGATCTGGCTGCAAAAAAAGACCCTACCAAACCTCTCTGGTTCAGATATACCCTCAATCCCCCACCCCTGTAATCATCCATTGATACAGAGATGGACTACTATTCTCCACCCCTTGGAAACACCTATTAACTAAGGCCAGGCAAGAGATTCTGGAAATATTGCAATTTTGCTCACAATTAGTAAAGATGGTATCATTCAAAACATTTTCACATATAGCCCTTGTTGCTCAGAGACCTACTAGAGTTTTCTAGATTGTCCAAGCTGAGAACAGATCTTCACAACAAAGAGAAATTCTGTATATATTAGTTATTTTGCACTTAAGATGAATTATCATTTTCAACTAAATACAGATCTAAGGGTGCTCTATGATGAGTCTTATTTTTTGAATAATGAATAAATGAAAAAAAGTCATCTTCATTTGCAGAGATGGTGTTATTAGCAATTTTCTGATGTGACCAGAAAGCTGTGTGGAATAATTCTCACTATTAAAAAATGTTTCCTTGTAAGTATATTGTATAGTATAAAAAAAAAACCTTTGACTCCATTATGAAAAATGCTACAAACATTTGTGAAGTGTTTGTGAAAATCGTAAATCTTCAAAAACAGCAAAATGTATCCCCATCCCAGAAATCCACTCCAGGAAGGAAAAGTTTTAAGCTCAAAAGACATGAGTAAAAATTGCTTAACTATCAAGAAATTAATTTTTCTCCATAGAAACGTGTATGTTTTGGAGTTTATAAATCTGAGATCTATCAGGAAACTGGATAACTTATCTCCACAAATTTACTCAGTATTAAAAGTCAATTGCTATGAATGATAGCTAGTGAAATACCAGTTAATTCCTCTGTAGTTCAATTTGGCTTCAAAAAAACAAGTTAAAAAAAAACCTGTTCAAAGGGAAAGTCCAGCAACGTCTCTAGGAAATCATTTAATTGAGATGTGTTTTCTTTACCCAATCTACCTAGCTCTCTGAGATAAACACTCTGAGACTTCTGTAAATAGCCAAGGAAGCTCTGTTGTGTCAAAGTAATCAGAACTTTAGTTCTGCAGCTGATTCCACATAAAGCTGATCTTCCAAGAGGACAGCAACAGAGCAATTACTATCAGGATCCACATTTTGAAAACATAGCTGCTTTATAATTGAGTAGTAATGGCTGACCCATTTTCTACATTATTTATTATCTACCAAGTTTCTGAATAGTAAAAATAAACCAGCACCTATATTCAGATTGGAGAAAGAAAGGATGTACCTCCTTTTTTCCACCTTTAAGCAAATTAAGCAGAAGGGAATATTGTAGAATGTGATTTTTAAGAATACATCTCTTTAAAAAATGTATTTAAATACTAGATTATGTCTCATTTTTTTATATAGAGTATCAGATAACTTGAATACTTAGCCATGTAACATTTCAGCTAGAAATCTGAATTTCAAGGAACAGAAAGTAACACTGACTAACTTAAGCAAAAGGGACTTATTAGGATGATGCTGGTAGCTCACAAACCAATTGAACCCCAAGTTAAAAAATTCTCAAAACAAAAAGGACATCTAGAAGCTTACTTAGCATGAACTATAACAATGAGCTCATAGAAAAAACAACTTGGTAGAACACTGTATGTGAAGACTGATCTCAGACAGACAGACAACTGTATATTTTACCTTTGTGTCACTACCTTTACCTTCATTATGGGAAAGGTTGTCCTGCTTTCTGGATCAACTAATATTCTGATCCAGATTGGTTTGGAGTGTGTGCGTGGGGTGTGTGTGTAAGACAGAGAGAGAGAGAGAGGAGGAGGAGAATTTTCCAACACATTCCACTCCTTTGTCTACACAATATTCTTTTTTTTAACATTTTTTATTAAGATATTATTGATATACACTCTTATGAAGGTTTCACATGAAAACACAATGTGGTTACTAGATTTACCCATATTATCACGTCCCCACCCATACCCCAGTGCAGTCACTGTCCATCAGTGTAGTAAGATGACACAGAGTCATTGTTTGCCTTCTCTGTGCTACACTGTTTTCCCCTTGATCCCCCACACCACGTGTACTGAACATAATACCCCTCAATCTCCTTCTCCCTCACTCCCCACCCGCTCTCCCACAATCCTCCCCTTTGGTAACCATTAGTCCCTTCTTGGAGTCTCTGAGTCTGCTGTTATTTTGTTCCTTCAGTTTTGCTTCATTGTTATACTCCACAAATGAGGGAAATCATTTCGCACTTGTCTTTCTCTGCTGACTTACTTCACTGAGCATAATATCCTCCAGCTCCATCCATGTTGTTGCAAATGGTAGGATTTGTTTCTTTATTATGGCGAATAGTATTCTATTGTGTATATGTACCACTTCTTCTTTATCTATTTATCTACTCATGGACACTTAGGAGGTTGCTTCCATATCTTGGCTATTGTAAATAGTGCTGTGATAAACATGGGGGTGCATAAGTCTTTTTGAATCTGGGAAGTTGTATTCTTTGGATAAATTCCAAGAAGTGGGATTCCCAGGTCAAATGGTATTTCTATTTTTAGTTTTTTGAGGAACCTCCTTATTGCTTGCCACAATGGCTGAACTAGCTTACATTCCCACCAGCATTTGTTGTTCTCACTCTTTTTGATGTAGGAGGATTCCCCTTTCCCCACCAGCATTTGTTGTTCTCACTCTTTTTGATGTTGGCCATCCTTACTAGTGTGAGGTAATATCTCATTGCAGTTTAAATTTGCATTTTCCTGATGACTAGTGATGTGGAGGATCTTTTCATGTCTGTTGGCCACATGAATTTCTTCTTTGGAGAACTGTCTCTTCATATTTTCTGCCCATTTTTTAATTGGGTTATTTGCTTTTTGGGTGTTGAGGCATGTGAGTTCTCTATATATTTTGGATGTTAATCCCTTGAAGGATATATGATTTACAAATATATTCTCCCAAACTAGAATGCCTTTTTGTTCTGTTGATGGTGTCCTTTGCTAGGTTTATTCCTAGGTATTTTATTCTTTTTGATGCAACTGTGAATGGAATTGTTTTCCTGATTTCTCTCTCTGCTAGTTTATTTTTAGTGTATAAGAATGCCACAGATTTCTGTGTATTAATTTTGTATCCTGCAACTTGCTGAATTCAGATATTAGATCTAGTAGTTTTGGAGTGGATTCTATAGGGCTTTTTATGTACAATATCATGTTATCTGCAAACAGGGACAGTTTGACTTCTTCCTTGCCAATCTGGTTGCCTTTTATTTCTTTGTGTTGTCTGATTGCCATGGGTAGGACCTCCACTACTATGTTGAATAAAAGTGGGGAGAGTGGGCATCCTTGTCTTGTTCCCAATTTGAAAGGAAAAGATTTCAGCTTCTCGCTGTTAAGTATAATGTTGGCTGTGGTTTTTTTTCATATATGGCCTTTATTATGTTGAGATATTTGTCCTCTATACCCATTTTGTTGAGAGTTTTTATCATGAATGGATGTTGAATTTTATCAAATGCTTTTTCAGCATCTAAGGAGATGATCATGTGGTTTTTGTCCTTCTTTTTGTTGATGTGGTGGATGATGTTGATGGATTGTCGAATGTTGTGCCATCCTTGCATACCTGGAATAAATCCTGCTTGATCATGATGGATGATCTTTTTGATGTATTTTTGAATTTGGTTTGCTAATATTTTGTTGAGTATTTTTGCATCTATGTTCATCAGGGACAGTGGTCTGTAATTTTCCTTTTTTGTGGTGTCTTTGCCTGGTTTTGGTATTAGAGTGATGCTGGCCTCATAGAATAAGTTTGGAAGTATTCCCTCTTCTTCTACTGTTTGGAAAACTTTAAGGAGGATGGGTATTAGGGCTTCACTAAATGTTTGATAAAATTCAGTGGTGAAGCCATCTAGACCAGGGGATTTGTTCTTAGGTAGGTTTTTGATTTCCAGTTCAATTTTGTTGCTGGTAATTGGTCTGTTCAGATTTTCTGTTTCTTTCTGGGTCAGCCTTGTAAGGTTGTATTTTTCTAGAAAGTTGTCCATTTCTTCTAGGTTATCCGGTTTGTTAGCATATAATTTTTCATAGTATTCTTTAATAATTCTTTGTATTTCTGTGGTGTCTGTAGTGATTTTTCCTTTCTCATTTCTGATTCTGTTTATGTGAGTAGACTCTATTTTTTTTTTTTTGATAACTCTGGCTAGGGATTTATCTATTTTGTTTATTTTCTCAAAGACCCAGCTCCTGCTTTCATTGATTCTTTCTGTAGTTTTATTCTTCTCAGTTTTATTTATTTTGCTCTAATCTTTATTATGTCCCTCCTTCTACTGACGTTGGACCTCATTTGTTCTTCTTTTTCGAGTTTAATTAATTGTGAGTTTAGAGTGTTCATATGGGATTGTTCTTCTTTCCTGAGGTAGGCCTGTTTTGCAATATACTTTCCTCTTAGCACAGCCTTTGCTGCATCCCACAGATTTTGTGGTGTTAAATTATTGTTGTCATTTATCTAAATATATTGTTTGATCTCTGTTTTTCTTTGGTCATTGATCCATTGATTATTTAGGAGCATGTTGTGAAGACTCCGTATGTTTGTGGGATTTTTTCATTTTTTTGCATAATTTATTTCTAGTTTCATACCTTTGTGCTCTGAGAAAATGCTTGGTACAATTTCAATATTTTTTAATTTACTGAAGCTCTTTATGAGGCCTAGTGTATTGTCTATTCTTTTTTTTTATAAGTTTATTTTGATATCATTAATCTACAATTAAATGAGTAATATTATGGTGATTACACTACCCCCTTCATCAGGTCCCCCCCCCAACCCCATTACAGTCACTGTCCATCAGCATAGCGAGATGCCATAGAGTCACTACTTGTCCTCTCTGGGTTGTACAGCCCTCCCCGTGCCCCCCCCCAACATTACATCTGCTAATCGCAATGTCCCTTCTTCCCCCTTGCCCCTCCCTTCCCACCCATCCTCCCCAGTCCCTTTCCCTTTGGTAACTATTAGTCCGTTCTTGGGTTCTGTGAGTCTCCTGCTGTTTTGTTCCTTCAGTTTTTTTTTTCCTTAGTTCTTATACTCCACATATGAGTGAAATCATTTGGTACTTGTCTTTTTCAGCTTGGCTTATTTCACTGAGCATAATACCCTCTAGCTCCATCCATGTTGTTGCAAATAATAGGATTTGTTTTCTTCTTATGGCTGAATAATATTCCATTGTGTATATGTACCACAACTTCTTTATCCATTCATCTACTGATGGACACTTAGGTTGCTTCCATTTCTTGGCTATTGTAAATAGTGCTGCAATAAACATAGGGGTGCATCTGTCTTTTTCAAACTGGGCTGCTGCATTCTTAGGGTAAATTCCTAGGAGTGGAATTCCTGGGTCAAATGGTATTTCTATTTTGGGTTTTTTGAGGATATGATCTATTCTTGAAAATGTTACACGTGCACTTGAGAAGAATGTTTATTCTGCTGCTTTGGGTGTAGAGTTCTGTCAATGTCTGTTAGGTCCATCTGTTCTAATGTGTTTTTCAGTGCCTCTGTCTCCTCACTTATTTTTTGTCAGTTCTATCTGTCATTCAGAGTGAGTAGGGTGTCGACATCTCCTAGAATGAATACATTGAATTCTAAATCCACTTTTAATTCTGTTAGTATTTGTTTCACATATGTAGGTGCTTCTCTGTTGGGCACATAGATATTTATAATGGTTATATCTTCTTGTTGTTTTGACCCTTTTATCATTATGTAATGTTCTTGTCTCTGTGACTTTCTTTGTTTTGAAGTCTATTTTGTCTGATATAAGTACTGTAACTCCTGCTTTTTTCTATTGGTTGCATGAAATATCTTTTTCCATCTTTTCACTTTAGTCTGTTCATGTCTTTGGGTTTAAAGTGAGTCTCTTGTAGGAAGCATATAGATGGGTCTTATTTTTTTATCCATTCAGTGACTCTATGTCTTTTGATTGGTGCATTCTGTCCATTTTCATTTAGGATGATTATCAATAGGTATGTACTTATTGCCATTGCAGGCTTTCAATTCGTGGTTACCAAAGGTTTAAGGTTAATTTCCCTACTATGTAAGAGTCTAACTTAACTCACTTGGTACGCTATTACAAACACAATCTAATGGTTCTTTTTTTTCTCTTCCTTTTTCTTCCTCCTCCATTCTTTATATATTAGGTATCATATTCTGTACTCTTTGTCTATCCCTTGATTGACTTTGGGGATAGTTAATTTAATTTTCCACTTGCTTAGTAATTAGCTCTTCTACTTTCTTTACTGTGGTTTTATTACCTCTGGTGACAGCTATTAAACCTTAGGAACACTTCCATCTATAGAAATCCCTCCAAAATACACTGTAGAGATGGTTTGTGGGAGGTATATTCTCTCATCTTTTGCTTATCTGGGAATTGTTTAATCCCTCCTTCAAATTTAAATGATAATCTTGCCAGATGAAGTAATCTTGGTTGATGCCCTTCTGCTTCATTGCATTAAATACATCATTCCACTCCCTTCTGGCCTGTAAGATTTCTGCTGAGAAGTCTGATGATAGCATGATGGGCTTTCCTTTGTATGTGATCTTATTTCTCTGGCTGCTTTTAATAGTCTGTCCTTATCCTTGATCTTTGCCATTTTAATTACTTGTTGTTGTCTTCCTTGGGTCCCTTGTGTTGGGAGATCTGTTCATCTCCATGGCCTGAGAAACTATCTCCTCCCCCAGATTGGGGAAGATTTTAGCAATTACCTCCTCAAAGACACTTTGTAACCCTTTTTCTCTCTCTTTTTCTTCTGGTACCTCTATAATGGAACATTGTTCCATTTGGAATGGTCACACAGTTCTCTCAATATTCTTTCATTCTTAGAGATCCTTTTTTCCTCTCTGTGCCTCAGCTTATTTGTTTTCTTCTTCTCTAGTTTCTATTTCATTTATCATGTCCTCCACCGTATCTAATCTACTTTTAATACCCTCCATTGTGCTCTTCAATGATTGGATCTCCATCTGGAATTCATTCCTGAGTTCTTGAATATTTTTCTGTACCTCCATGAGCATGTTAATGATTTTTATTTTGAAATCCCTTTCAGGAAGATTCATGAGGTTGATGTCATTTAAATCTTTTTCAGGAGATGTATTCATAATTTTACTCTGAACCAGGTTCCTTTGGCTTTCATATTTGTATATGGTGTCCTCTAGTGGCCAGATGCTCTACTCCGTGGAGCTTCTCAGCCCTTGAAGCAATGTCTGGGGTTGCAGGGGAGTGGTATTGGTGCCTGGGGGGAGGAAAGAGCTGTTTCCTGCTCTTTGGCTTCTATGCCTGCCTCCACTGCCTGAACCAGTGGGACAAGCACACAGGTATAATACTCTATGCTTTGCATTTGTAGTTGCTGTAGACAGGTCTTCCCTATGGCTGGCTTAACTAATACCAGGGTAGTGTTTGCCAGTTTGTGAGTCAGGTGGGGCTGTCTGGGAGAAAGGTGCTGTAGGCTGCATATCACAGAGGGTGTCCTTGGAGCTCTGTAGCCAGGCAGGTAGCTGGAGCTCCTGAAGATTGTGAAAGCTCCCAACCTGCTGGGAAGAGTGCACCCAATTTTGCCTACCTGTTTTTTCTCGTGAGCAGTAAGTTCTGTGCGATCCTTGCCCCTTTAGCAGCCCTCTTGCTGTTAGGAAGTCTCTCAGACTGCCCGCCTTTCTTTTGTCCCAGAACAGCTGTATATGGATCCCTCCTTTCCACAAGTGGCTGGAATCTCAGTCTTTCCAGGAATTCTGCCTCTCTTAGCTTTCTAAACCCTAATCATGAGAGCACCATGCAAGCACCATGAAATGTAGGTTTGTGCTCCCAGAGCAGATCTCCAGAGTTAGGTACTCAGCAGTTCCAGCCATCCACTCCCTCCTTGCTCTGTTTCTCTTCCTCCCGCCAGTGAGCTGGGTTGGGGGAAGGGCTTGGGTCCTGCCTGGCCATGGCTTTGGTACGTAATCCTGTTCTGTGAGGTCTGCTCTTTTCTGCAGGTGTATGCAGTTTGGTGCAGTCCTCTTTCCTGTTGCTCTTTCAGGATTAGTTGTATTAATTATATTTTCATATTATATGCGGTTTTACGAGAAAGCCTCTGTCACCTGTCACACCGCCATCTTTAATCCTTCCTCCTGACTGCTCAATATTCTTATAAACTCTTCTATACACTTGCATTTCTAAATAAATCACTTTAACAGCTAGCATCACATCTTTCTGTTTCTGTATTATTCTTCAAATCCATCTATCTGTAGGAATAGTAGTGATATCCTGTTTATCTAGTATTATTGTGAAGTAACTGGATATGCACCCTCCTACCTTAGCCAATGAGAAAATATGCATCCAGTTTTACACATATGGAATAACGTTATCAATGCCAAAAGGAAATCTTGAGAAACAGATGGATATAATTTCTAGTTCTAACAGATACAAATTTCCTAATCCCATTATACAAAATAAATATTGTTGTATTAGGAAACATTCCAAATTTTTTAACATCATCTTGAATAAGACCCCTCCACTATAGGATGTTTTATTGTTCACCTAAATTTCACACTATGCCAATATTTTCTTTTTTTTAGTGAAGCTGTTTTATATTAACATCTTTCATTTGACCATCTATTCTTAACTATAATACTTAATTATTGATCAAGTAAGTTCCCTAGTGTCCCAGAAGAACTGAAACTCTTTTAGGTTAATCAATAAGTAGTATGCAAGGTGATGTAGGATAGCCTGTCTTAGCAAGGATTTAACATCCCTGATGTTACTCAATTATTCTTATTCTATTGGGAAAGTTACTCAAAAAAAAATTACCTTTAACTACGATTTCTAGGCTGATGTCTTCTAATTTCATAATCAAATTCACATCCTTCCTGGACTTGAAACTTATTCTCACACAGTGTCCTATCCATTCCACAGACTCTTCTAAAGTCATTCAACCAAAAAGAGAATTCACCTACTCCTTTCTAAATCTACTTTTTATCCTAATGTATTTTTATATTGGTGAGTAGAATTATTATTGTACAAGACACAGTTATTAGAAATTTTGAGGTTAAGACCCATTTTTACTCTTATTCCATCTATATCCTTTTTCAAACATATCATCATTAACTAATTCAATACTAAATAATTTCACATTAATTACTATAATCATAGTTAACTTTCAGATTCCAGTTTTCATATTTCAAGTTCATTCTCCATTTTTTTTTTTGCTAGAGTGAATTTTTAATAACTTATTGGGAGGCTTTTATTCTCTTGCTTAAAATCCACTGGTGATACTCTCTTGCATTAAAGGACATATTTAGAACTTTTTTGGAAAGGTATATAAAAAACTTTTATAAAATAGCTCATGCCTAGCATTCCAGCATTCTCTCCTATCTTTGAGATCCTTCTATTGAAATCAATAAAAGAAATAAAAGAAATGATGTAAGCACTGTTTGTTGAGTTCCATGAATCTTATTTAACTGAATATCATTAGAATTAATCACAGCATATGGATGAACTTTCACAAAAGAATAACATCAACCTCAAAATAATATTAACAAACATTTATTGAATCCTTACTAAATATCAGACTTAGTGGTTTGCATTAGTCATGTCATTTATAACCACAAGAATATTTACAAACTGTGCATTGTTACCTTTGATGATGTCTCGGTTTGCCTTTATTTGAATTATCCAGCATCATTTAGCCAGTTGATCATACCATCTTCTCCAAACTTTCTTCACTTGAATCCCAGGCACCACTATCTGTTGAGTCTATTCTTACCTTAATGGAGGATATTTCCTCTGTCTCTCTTTGCTAATTTTTCTTATACTGTTATACTATGGAGTGTATGAGGGCTTACTTATCAAATATTTTCTCTATTTTTTAATCACTTCCTAGGCAATCTTATTCAGTCTCATGGCTTTAAAGCATTTTTGACATGCTGGTGATTCCTATGTACTTATTCTACTCTAAACCTTCTTTTAACTTCAGATTTGTAAATCTTGCAATTTACTCATATTCTTTACTTAGATAACTAATAGTCATTTCAAACAGCACGTGTTCAACAAGGAACTTTTCCTTCCCAACCCCCTTAATCTACTTTTGTAGTCTTCTCTATCTCAATACAAAATAACTCCATTTCTCTAGTTTCTCTTTTCACAAAACTTAGAATTATTTTCTTTGTGAACATGCTGATGTATCTAGAAATTTTGTGGCCAATAGATTCTAAATAAATTCAGAACTAATCCATTGTCCATCTTTCATATCTACCATACATCTTGGAATAAGTCTCTATTACTTTTTATCTGAATCATAACAACAGCTAATTCCTGTTTCTTTAGTATCACAAAATCCATAATCCACACAAGGGATGTCCTTTTAAAATTTAAGTCAAATAATGTCATTTCTCTGCCCAGATTCTCAATTACACTTAAAGCATTGTGCTTTCCAAAGCCTAGAATGCTGTACAAGATCACACCTCCTTCCGCCGCTCTGACCTCTTTATTTTCCCACTCACTCATTTCTAGCCACATTGACCACCCTGTTGCTCTTGATATTCTAAGCTATACCCTTACCTTCCCAATGACCTTTCCATTTGTTCTTCCCTTTTCCAAATATTTGCATAGTTGGCTGCCTTACTTACTTTAGGACCCTACTCAAATACCACCTATCAGTACATTCTTCTATGCCTCCCAAATACATTAAAACAATGAACAAACCAGCCATCATGATAACTTTCATCCTTTCATTTACAATACCAGTTAGCCTGCTTTCCTTTTCCTTACAACACTCAGAACTCTATGATGTATTATATTTTCCACTCAGTAATTGTCTGCATACACCTATCCCACCATTATTTTTACAATTTCAGATCCATGAGGTCCAAAGATTTGGACCTTTCTGTGCACTGTTCTATCTGCTAAGTTAAATACAGCATCTGACACCTCTAAGGTGATTGTGATGACCACTTTTATGACCTCATGAAAGCCAGTCTATGCTTTTATCACACAAGGGAATTGTTTTTCCTAATACTCTGAAATCAGGAGTGGATGTAGCACATGCTTTGCCAAAAATATGAGTGAAATGCTAACTATTACTTCTAGGGGGCGATATTTAATTATTGACTCAACTCTTCAGCCCTCTTTTTCTTCCTTGTATGATTATCTTGAAGCTCATTTTCATACAGAGGTGCCAAAAGATTGAAGCAGCCTGGAATGTGAGTATACACCAGGAGACTCCAGAATTTATTTGTAGGACAGGGAAGTAAACTTGTAGTGTGCAGCCACTGAGAATTAGGGCGTTTATTACTACAGCATTATCCATCCTATTATGCCAGATGTGATAATCAAAAAATATGTGTGGAATGAATGAACAAATGATCCCTATTTTACAGGGGCAAGCAGAATCACAGTGAAGGCATGTTATTAGCCTGGGGTTGTCAATGGAAACCTGAAGTCAAAGCCAGGCCATGTATATTTAAAACATGGGGCATTTTAACTAAAGGAGATAAACTGTTTATTTTATAGTCTCTTGTAATATAAATCAGTGACAAAGAGATCATAATCCAATAACTAACTTAAAACAGTGATGACAAAGAGACACTACAGGAAAAATATCTGGTCTTTCTAAGCTTTTTCTTCATATTCTTAAGTCATTTGAAAGTAAATGTCCAGGGCTCTGTTATCTGTGTGCTCTAAAGAGTAATTCAGTACCACAATGTTTAGTTCCGTACTAATTGCTCTGTCTTTACAAGTCAGTGGAAGACTCATAGAACAAATTTCTGTTCTATGCATCTAGTTTTGATGGAATATGCTGTTCATGATTATTTCTCACATAAGGATTTAATAATTTTTACTTGAGATTAATTCCATGAAAAGTTTACCATACTGAGAAAAAAAGTTTTTTTTCTTTTAGGAGAAAGCAAAAATTAGGTGAGACAATATCTATCTTAGATTTCAGCTCTTGAAGCCAAATTTAGCATGTAATTACAAAAAGGAAAGCGTTTGGTAGTATTTACTACTTTCTTTATTTTAGATTCCAGTAAACTCTCTCTTTCTCCTTTCTTCTCTTAAAAATCTCTAGTTGGCTTCCTTTGACTATATTCTATGTTGCAAGCCCTACACCCCTATTTCAAGATTAATAAGACATTCATTCCAAATGAATTGAAATTCAAAATAAATAAATTTTTTAAATGTTCATTTAAGTAAGCTTTTATCAGTGAATTCTGGAACAGTTGTAATCAGTATTGGAATTAATACTTTTCTTTTTCTTTAAAAATTAAACATGCTCATGAAAACTTAGAAGAGTGACTAGAAGGAAAAAAAATTGCCAATATTTATAACCCAAAGATAAAAACTGTTGTGATTTGGTATGTTTCATAATGTATGCTATACATACCATCTTAATGTTTTTATTTATATTTGATTTACTTCCTTTTGTATGTCAGTAGAGATTTATTGGAAAACATAAAAAGAGACAAAAAAGAGCAAAACAAATATTAGGATGTTCCATATTACCCTACCAAATGACATTTATAAGATTTTTAAACTATCTCTTCCAACTCTCTAATTTAAGAATTTACCCCTTTTAAAGAGTATGAGAAGAGGATTTTATTGTAAGCCTTTAAAACTGAACTACTATTCATCTCATCATGTTGATTTTTAACAACTTACGAATCTATTATTCTTTTTGCCATTAAAACCCAACATTGTAATATTTTGATTAGGTAAGATTTAATAAATCTTTAACCATTTTATAAGTAACTATCTAAATATGTAATTTTATAATAATGTTAACCCAATAAAATAATAAACATCCTAAGTCCTTTGAATATGTTCTATTTATTCATATATGTCAAGAAAATCTTTACTTTCATACATGCAGAAGGTATACAGACATTGTTTGAGAAGTTTGACCCAATAATTTCACATTAGGGAGTCAACAATAACAAAATTTTTTTTCATTTTATTTCATCTTTGCTTTACTAATACATCTATTTTTAAATTTATCCAGCAATCACCACCAACCTTGCTAAAATTTCTCAATCATATTTTTATTGAATGACCCCTTTGATAGTCTTCAAAACTACTCACACATACAACATTCCTTGAAATTTACATGTTCATCCATTGTGTGTGTATATATTTGAGTGACAGTTTGACTAGGTATAAAATCCTGAGATTATAGTTATTTTATAAATAATGCTTCACTCTTTTCTTAGATTCAATGTTGTTGTAGTAATGTTGTTATCAAATTGACTCCTTTGCAAGTGACAGCCTTTGTGACTAGAGGCTCTGGGGAATTTTTTTTTCTTTTAAGCCTAATTTTAAGAGAATATTTCTCGAGTTGACTCAATACCTTTTCTCAAATATAAAATATACCCTTCCTATATATAGATTTTGTATTCAGGAACATAAATTTTCTTGCTCAGGAAAAATAAAATTTTACATTTTAGGGGTCATTGTGCCTACCTTTTCTTTTTACCTTCTCTTATTATTTTGGTTTGACTTAGCCCTTTTCAATTTGATTCTGTATATCTCTTACTGTAACTTACTCTATTTCTGCTCATTTTATCCTTTATTCTACAGTTTATTTAGTCTTCATTTTCTCTCCAAAGTTTCATAATTTTACACTTTTTAGTTACTTGTACATTTCTTCATTACTTTTCACATATATATTTTTTACTATTATAAAAATATAATTATAACATATATGCTAGTATAAATATATATATTCTACTTAATATGATAGTAATTATAATTATAATTATTTGATAGTTCATTTCATAGGTTTCTTTCATATATATAACTATTATTCAATCAATTTTAATTTATGTTGAAATGGGAGAAGATAAATAACTTGCTCAAGATATAATACATCAAGTAAGCACCAGAGATAAAACTCAAACTTATTGTGATTCCAGAAGTTGCAATCTCAAATATAAACAATATACCAGTCTCCCCCTTTTCTCTCTCTCTCTCTCTCTCTCTCTCTCTCTCTCTCTCTCCTGTTTTCTGTTTTCATGTTCTTGGAAAGTTTCCATGATCACATAAAGAAGCTTGTCATAACTTTTAGAAGATGAGAAATCATATAGAGGAAAACTAAGGTGGCCAAACTAACAACTGCAGTCGTCAACTGGCAGGTGTGAGGCTATCTACACAATCTAGAGATTACAAATGACCACAAATGCATGACTGAGGCAACAAAACCATGTGATGCTCAGAGGAGATATGCCAGACAGGTCCTATCCAAACTAGTAATACACAGAAATATACACATATAAATGGTTATTGATTTAAGCCACTAAGTTTTAGAGTAGTTTGTTATGCAGCAAAAGATAACTGCTATAATATACATCTATATTTGTTTAGAGAAAGATGAGGAAATATTCATGTCAATTTTTTTGCTGGTTAATTAAGGGGAGATGAAATTATTCCATCTATATATGAAAGGGGAAATTTTTAATATGTTTTAAAAAGTAGTATGTCAGGAGAGAACACTTGTTGGCCATTTTAACTCTTCCCTTTATGTAAAAGTATGCAAATAAATGGGACCTTCCTTTTGCCACTTATTTACTCATTTTGTTCAGGGAAGGTATCTGGAATTTATCTGAAGAATAAATGGGTCAGATAAACAGAGAGTTTCCATTTTCCACCTTTGAAGTTAGCCAACTTGTAGTAGAAACCCACTGCCAATCAGCACACCAGGGGCATATTCTTCCCCTGGGAGTAACAGAAGAGCAAGTAGGGAGACCTACTTTAGCTGGGCTCCCAGGACTGTGTAGGTGAGTTTGCCTAATACAGTAGTTCTGTATAGAAAAGCCACATTCTCCAATAATAATGAAAATGATAATTATTTCATCTTTGTTGCAATACTGCTTTGTTTCAAAATAATAATGTATTATTTTGTTATCATAGATTTTAGAACAATATAATGAAGTGAAAATTGTGGAGTTCACAAATACATTCTGTGATAAGCTAATGCCCTTTTTATGAAAATTAGTACTGTCCTCTAGGCAAAATTGCATATTTTGTTAAAATGATTTTTCAAATATATCTAGGCAGGTCTTCATTAATTTTCTCTCAAATTCTCAGTGGCCAGGACAAGTATATAAGAAGGTGATCCATTTACTCAGATTCCTTATACATCTGAAGAATTTAATATTTAGAAAGAACAGAAGATGAAATTTAAGTGTTTATTCAATTCAACTGTATTTTGGGCTCCCCTGGAAACCACACAGAATAGAAAACCAGGGTGCCTCAAGTGTCATTGATCTTCCAAACTGGTCACATAACCCCTTGACTTTGGTTACTAAATAGAGCTACAGATGCTTCCAAAATATTTTTGAATCATCATGTTTCATTTATTTTAGAAAAGGATGGTATTTCAAGCCAAACTAAATGGGAATACTTGAGTTTACAGAAGCATTTTATACTGTGACCTTTAAGTCACTGGAAGAAGGCTCAAAGCACATTTTACTGCTTAATGAAATTATAAAACATTGAATTTCACTTCTTTTCTAGAAGGATAATACATGATAACACTATTATGAAATAGCTAATTTCTCTGTAGACTTAGATATAATACACATCAAATTCTGGTCCCTGATACATGTATTCTATAAAAGCTGACACAGAGGCTCAGCCAAGTCACCTCTATTGACATTGAATGACTCAGTGTAACCACAATAGCAGTGACTGAATTTGGAAAAACTTGTGTCTTTGAAGAGGATTACCCATTTAAAAAATAATGTAATCATCTATTGTAATCAGGCCAGGTAGCTTTTAGCTCATCTTTAAATAAGCACTTGTAGAAAAATAAATGCTTCAGCATCAAGTCAGAGTTTGTGAACACCTTGTTTGACCCTGCAATGACCAGCTCTGAAGTACCAGACTTTAAGAGACTGAGTCACTACACCAGAACCAGAGAGCAGCCATCTGGAAACCAGTACAGCACAGTGTATAGATTGAATCTACCGAGGCAGCAGGAAATACACCTGCAGACTGAAAGATCGCTATGGTAGCATACTGCAACACCTTGCAAAGTCTAGCACAAGCCCCTCATGCACTACGCATGTTCACAATGGACTTTGTTTTTTGGAAAGTAATAAGGCAAGTGCATTGCTGCTATGCAATTCATTTGGAGGCAAATTTTCAGTTAGGATAATTAGCTTGAATCGTGAGATTTTAATCATTTCATTCTCAACATAAATATTTGGCTAATCGATATGAAAGGTATTTATTTTCTCTATAGTTGGCTTTGCTTCCCAGCATTAGTACTGTGTGACAGATGGCTGATGTCATCTCTGCTTGGAAGAACTCAGTTGGCAATATTAGCATGGCATATTTCTGGGGACTTGTGATATGCTATGAGACGATGAAAAATAAAAGGGTCCAGAAGGGAATTCCCCAAAGCAAATACATTTATATGATTTAACACTGTATCTTACTGATTCATCATAGAGATATATATACCATTTAATTAATGTTTTATTTAAACATATTCTGGCAAAAATTAAGAGTACCATTGAACATACCCTTTGAACACTAGTAGTTAACACTATTATAAGTCCATTGAGGGTTTTTTTTGCATTTTCTTTATCCTCACCTCCATTCAGTACATGCGGTTAGAACAATCTTCATGCTAGCAACCTGTACTCTCACATAGGATGCCAAAAAATTATGGCAACAAAAGAGAACTCAAAAGTTGACTTTTATCAAGTTGTCATCTGATGAGTTGGAAATGACCCTATCTACTTCATCCTATATTCTGGAATAAGTTGTTGATGACACTGGATCCATTATAGTCCTTTTCACTACATTCCCTCTCCTTACACTGCCTGCAGCTGCTAAGTGGCTTTGGTTAAAACCTTTGATTTTGGAAAGGAGGAAGAAGATGGTGTCAAAACCAGATTGCACAGTTGGGAGGCTTGAAAGGAAAAGAATATAGGAAGTCTCTCTTTTTAATGTGAGATGAGCCTTTCAATAATGATGAAGCATCTCCTATGTTTCAGGCACTCTTCTGGACATTTTACATAAGTTAGCTTATTCATTTAGTGCTCTGAACAAACCAATGAGGTATGTTTCTGGAAGGAAACTGAAGCTCAGAGCCCTTTAAATGACTTGCTCAAGGTCTCAGATCTGGTTTGTGGAGGGGCTGGGTTTAAGCTGAGGTAATCTGGCTTCAGAGCCTAAGCTTTAACTACTATGCTAGAGACTAGAAAGCAAAGAATCCAACACTGAAAGGAAAGGCAGAGTTGTAATTGTTATAAAATGACTTCATCACCAAAGACCTGCTTCTTTGGCTTAGGGTGTGACAGAAGTGTGTGACCTCTTTAAGGAAACAGCTCGTGGTTTATTATTTGTCTATCTCTTTTGTTTTCTGTATGGTACAATATACTACCTTAAAAGTAAATTAAACACAATGGCCATAATAGTTGTGGAAAAGAGATTTTAACAGTTCTGAGGGAAATTTTCAAAAACATTTGATAACATACAGGTAAGCTTAGGAGAAAGTGAAAGGCAAAAATAACAGCACACTAATCATGTGACAGTTTCTTAAAAGGAATCACTGTTCCATTGAAAGTCTACACATATGTTGCCTACAATCAGAACCTGTTCATGACACTAGCAGTAATTTTGATGGGGATATTAATTTAAATAACCTTGGAAAGCATCCTGAATTTAAGATTAGCTTGCTACTGGTAATTCCTTTCTTTAAGATCTATATAATCACAAGTAGAGGATATTTCCTTCATCTTTTTTCTTGGCTCTGATCATTGGGATACCTCTGAATTATTCCATTTTTGCCAAGAATCACCCAAGTAGAATATCCATAGTCATACATTAAAGGGGATAAAGGGTAATTTTCTAATATTTCATGTTCTAAACTATTGGGAATGAATGACAATTGTTTAATATAAAAATATGACCAAAAGATTCATGTTTAAAATATGTCTTTTTCAGGTATCATATGAGTTTATTAAATTTTAATCTGAAATTAAAATCTAATAAGCATGTTATAGTCTATAAACTGAGATATAGTTGCTAATGCTATATTAAAGTGAGATATTGAGTCACTATAACATAAAGGTGGCTAATACCTTGAGACAGATGCCTCTCTTCCTCAAATTTAGTACTCTCTATATAAAGAAATGTGCCAACAAAACATGGCCATGGCATTTATAAGATAAGGTTTGTATTAATATACTAGCTTTTGTGAGGAATAAAGTTAAACTGCCATATGTAACATCATTAAGGAAAGTATTACCTTGATTATTATCTGAAAAACATTATATCCACTAAATTATAATCAACCCATCATACTTATAAGTATCTATATCAGCTTTGACCATTCTACCAGCAAATTTGAATCCTGTCAGCCTTACCATGGCAGTAAAAGCATGCAGTGTTTTACCTTAGGATGTTCACCGTGCATTGTGACAGCCCCAAACACTGCAACTGAGAAATAGAGACTGACAGGAAAAGGTTGAAACTGATTTAATGGTGCCGTGTGCTTCTTCTCTAAGTATAATTAAATAATCATAAAAACTTCTCTAAGGGTTAATCTGCTATATTTTCCAGATTTTCACCTTGGGGACATATTGTCCCTTGTCAGTGAAACCTCGGGGACAGAAGGGGACGCCACAGGGTGGCACAGCAGGAAGCTGAGACACTGATGAAACAGTGTTCAGTTAATGAAGGCATGGCCCATGGCCTCCGCTGCTCTGCCATATGTTTGAAGAAATGCTAATGACTACAATTCAAATACCTTTTTCATCTTAACTATATGTAAATGTGTTTATAAATGCTCTCTTATAAATATACGATCACATTTTCAAAAGCCAAGTGCTAATGTTGCTTTCAACATCTATAATACACAATAATTAAAACTTAAGCAATTCTGCTTAATTATACCTTATGGGAAACTGTACAGTAATTTATAGAAATTAAGCAGAAAAACAAAGATCAACAGAAATAAAGTGGCAGTTGAACAACTGAATAATAAATCACTTTGATCATTAATTTACAGCAGCAAAATCATTGTAAGTAAACGACTTCGATCCTAATTCTTAAACAGCTGACTTGTGAAAAAGAAGGTGTTAGAATTTGGGTATTCCTTGTAAGAGCACAGCTTGAACTGATGGTGTCATTGTCTATTCTATTTGTTGTTATGCTGCTCCTCCAAAATCCAGCAGTAATTTTTGGTTGGAGACTTTTGTTAGTTCTAGCTCTTATCTGAGATGGCCATCCCATTTTTTTACACTCAGTCTTAACTTTGCAAATGTTTTTTGGCTAGAAAATGGTTCCTGTTATGATTGACCCATTCTTCAGTGACCCATTCTCCATAATGACCACTGATTTAAAAGCAGTTGGTGCCCAATATGGGATATTTTGTGCATTATGGCTTTTTAAAACTACTTTTCAAGACTACTTGATTAAATCTATGGAAGTTTGTCTGATTACATTCTAATGAGTATAAATGATTCATTCACCCACAGAAATGACACAGTTCTAAATACTAAAAATACTCAATTTCATGAACTAAATTCCTATTAATGAGATAAATACACATACGCATGTATTCATAGAAACAAAAATTTCATTGTTTATATAGTCATGATGTTAAGTTTTCAGTGGAAAGATTTACTACCATTTGTTTTAATATCTAAAACAAAATTTTTGTTACTTCAACTGTATTTTTGTCTTTTGTTAATAGAAGTATTTTTAAAATGTTTATGTAGAATTCATTTGTTTCCTTTAATAGCTCCTGAATTTTTAGCTTTCTTAGATCTTCTGCACCTGGAGGTTAGGTTATAATAATATTACTTTGCTTTATTTTATTCCAATATTTTTTATTTTCCATTTTAACATTTATAAGCTTAATCCATTTGAAGGGTTTCAAAAAATAATAAAGGTAGTGATCTATTTTTATCTATTTTTTAAGTAGATAGACAAATTTTCAACACCATTTATGCCAGCAAAAAGCCCTAGATTTATCTGCAAAGTTTATCATATATTAATTTACCATATATACATATATCTGTTTCTGAACACTCTATCCTGTTTCTCTCCATTTCTTATTTCTTTACTAATATTCTAAATTTTTCATTTCAAAGCTTTATATTTTAATACACAGCAGGACATGTACCTCTTCCTCATTTTTATCCCCAAAATTTCTTGACAATTCCCACACATAAGTTATAGAATTTTGGGGTCTAGTCCATACCTACCTCACCCCCCGATATCATATTTGAAACATAAGAAGAATAGGTGCAATATTATGAATCAGAAAAATATAATAACCACCCTGAATTAAAGATTCATCCTAAAAGTTGTACATTTTGGATTGGAATACATCTCCCTGTACTGTTTTCCCATGTCCCATCACCCTGCCTTCATCTAAGAGGTAAACATAATTTTGAAGTTTGTATTTATCATTCCCTTTATTTATTGTATAGTGCACATAAATAATACATAATTATCTGGGGAATATTCAAAATGGTATTGTAATTTATTTGTCTTTTTGGACTTGTTATTTTCCATTAACATTATGTATGTAAGACTCATCTTTGTGATTGCATGTAGATAGAGTTTATTCATTTCTCTTGCTATATAACATTTCATTGTGGAAATATACTTGTTTATTTTTTAATTATTTTTGGTGAAAATTTCAGAGATTTTTATGAGTTTTTAATTATGACTAGTAATGCTACGAGCATTTTGTACATATACTCATGAAAAAAATGCAGAATTTCTCTACGACATTTACTTAAAAGTGGATTTGCTGAATTATATGGTAGGTGAATGTCCAATTTTAAAACATAATGCTGCATTGTTTTTCTAAAGCGTTTGTTTCTAACATCCACGCATTTCTATTGTGTCTATGTATTGTTAATGTGTTCTTTATTTCACTGTAATATTTTAATTTGAAATGTATTAAATTATTTCCACTTCACAAAAGCAGAAATTTTGTTCCAGCCCATGTAGAAAACAAAACAAAACTTTAATCACTATTGTCACTATACCAGTGTGATCTTGAGCAAATTATTTTACGGATGTAAACATTTCTCTTCAGAGAAATGGGTAAGAAATAGAAACTAATGCACTTAGTCATCCCTAAAATGAAAAGGGTTGTTCAGGAAAGCACTTAGCATACAGTGTGGAACGTACAAAATGCTCAATATGCCAATGCTCAGTAAATATTATTGTTGTTATTATTGTTACATGCTTAATAAAGTCTCTGGGGCTGTTCTGGTCAATGATTTTAGGGAAGTAAATTATTTGTGTACATTTAGTTGATTATGTGAACACTGAGGAAGGCAAAGATTAACATATAATTTTTATTTCAATCTAGGCAACTGTCCAACCCATTCCCCAAAATTCAAAAATCATTTACCTAGATATTTTAGCTATATATAATTAACCACAGGATATGACTGTAATGTTTATCTGAATGTTGCAATATTGTGTAAACACATTTGGTGTGTCCTAATCCCTCCAAAAGTTTATTTTCTTTGTAAGCTTAAAAAAAAATTACCTGGTCAGGAAGACAAGAATACTATTTAAGATTGCTAAGTGTAAAAATGGACGTGGGAGAGGACTATCTAATGAATACTAAGTCAAAAGACAAAATTAAGCAGCTTCCTCAAGGCAGGCTAAAGAATGAATGATGAAAAGCCATTAAACTGATTTTGTAGATCAAGAAAATAAAGGTCAGTGGTGCTTCTCCAAATGGGCTTGACCACAAATATATGAGGATGTGTTTGACTACAAGCTAATGCATTTTTATCCCTCCTTAGGAATATCATACATGGACATTTCCTCCATATCAGCTCCATTTTGCTTTAGGCATGTACTAAGGGATTCTCTTTACAGGGGCACTCACTTCTTCATCCAGCAAAAGCCTCTTAGTAAGGAAATGTCATATGGTCAAGACAAAAACTCACAAAAGGGCAAATTCTCCTTCTCCTTTCTTCATTGAAGATGATTACAGAGTGGAATACTTCAAAGACATAATGTCTTGAAATTCATTTCCCAGACAAGAATCACAGGAAAGAAATATGAATCGATCAGTGAGAGAACTGGACATTGTTTACTGGTAAATCATTTGCATAATGTTTGCATATGAATATATTATGAGTATGTACTTTTCTCATATTATTTTTAATAAATTTGATTTGTTTTTTTTAATGACAAGGGGCAGTGTCTTTATGTCTGGTACTGTTCCGGGTTATAATAGGCTTTGTCAATCTGTTTTTCTTCATATGGCCACTTAGAGATGGAAAAATGATTCATTTGTCCTGGGGTTTGTGAAAATGGCTTAATGATGCAAAGTGTATGGAAATGATTCCAAATACTGTATAATAACAGGTTTGGAAAGTGAAGACCGTCTTTAAGTTTGATAACTTACTTGGGAAAATCTGATGATTGGGAAAGTTGGAGGTTTAAGGAAAGAAAACTGAATAGTTTACATTTGTGACCTGGAAACCTGACACCCATTCCTTGGACTTCAGGAAAAATTGATAATTCTTTTGAGAAAAACAATGTTCCTTATGTTCATTTTCTGCCTGGTGAACCACACTAGTAATCCCTTCACCATGAGGTAAGACATGAAAATATTTCAGCACTGATTTTGAACAAAGTAAAGATACTGGGATCAGGGTACTCTCTGTTCCCCACTGGATAGAACCTAAGTAACAACCTTCAACTCCAGTGAAAAATTTACTAAAATTCCCATTAAGAAAATATTAATTGTACAAAATGGATGAGAGAATAGAAGCATGTCGGCGGGGCACAATGTTTGCTAGTCATTGAACTGACAGTACAAGGAATGTGGCATTCTCAGTCAAATTTTGAGCAGGAAAGTGTGCTGCCAACTTCCCTTCACCTCTCCCTCTCTTCTCTAGTGACCCTGTCCATTTATCTCTTGGTTCCACCTTCCCAGGTATGATCCTTACTCCAACAGTTAGCAAAAGCCCAGTCTCTCCCAACAGGAGCTCTGGTACAAGTCATAATTTCAACTTTTCTGAGTTTGGAGGCACGGGGAATTTGAAGTCAAGGGTAGAATAAACATAGAATCAATCTCAGTTTCTCTTCCACACAGTAAAGTTTAGATATGATTCACTTATTAAAAAAATAAATGAAAAAAAGCCTCCAAACAAACACAAAGCAGAAATTTTTTGTTGAGAGGCAAATTCTGCCAAAAGTCTTTCCTACACCTTTATAAACATATAAAGTGATAAACTACATCAACAGAGCTACACTAATTCATTGTCAAGTACTGGAGTGCCTTAGACTGAAAAACTAAAATCCATATTCATTTTGCTAAGGGGATGAGAAGGAAGACTCCTCAATTTTATTCAACTGTGTAAAAACTGTGTCTTCTCCCTAAATAAGTGATTTATTTGAATCTTTCATTCTAATTAATTGTGAACTCATTTATTTGATGCAATGAGGACAAAATTAAAATAGGAAGAAAATTTTTCATTCAATTTATTGAAACTAAAAAAAAACAAACAACAAAAACAAAAAACAGTTTACCCATTTCTCCCACTTCCCGGCACCCACCTCTTGCAACCACCAGTCTGATCTATGAGTTTGGGGTTTTTTGTTTCCTATTTCCTGTTTTTTTTTTTTTTAGATTCCCCATGTAAGAAATATCATACAGATATATCTGTATGATCTTGTACTTCCAATACAAAGTAATGAGACTGGACATCCTTCTATCTCTGTGTGACATTTCACTTCTTATAATGCCCTCAAAGTCTCTCCATGTTATTGAAAATGGCAAGATTTCATCCTCTTTTATGGCTGATAACATTCCATTGAGTGTGTGTGTGTATATATATATTCCATTGTGTGTGTGCATGTGTGTGTGTGTGTGTCATTTATCCATTCATCTAATGATGGGCACTTAGTTTGCTTCCAAATCTTGGCTATTATCTATAATATCTATAAATTTGCAATGAATGTGGAGGTGTATATATCTTTTTGAATTAGTGTTTCATTTTCTTCACATAAATACCCAGAAGTGGAGCTGTTTGGTCATACAGTAGTACTATTTTTAATTTTATGAGGAAACTCCATACTGTGTTGCATAGTGGCTGCATCAGTTTACATTCCCACCAAAGTTCCAGAAGGGATCCCTTTAGTCCACATCCTAACCTACACTAGTTATTTCTTGTCTTTTTAAATAATAGTCACTCTAACAGGTAAGGTTAAAGTGACTATTACTGTGGTTTTGATTTGCATTTCCCTGGTGACTAATGATGTTGGGCATCTCTTAATGTTCCTGTTGGTCATCTGTATATCTTTGTTGGAAAGTGTCTATTTACATCTTTTGCCCATTTTTTAATAAGATTGTTTAGGTTATTTTGCTATTAAGTTATATGTATTCTTTGTATATATTGGATATTAGCACTTCTTATGCTATTGCAATTATTTTCTTCCTTTTGGTAGGTTGTTTTCATTTTGTTAATGTTTTCCACTGCTGTGAAGAAACTTTTCAGTTTGATATAGTCCCACTTCTTCATTTTTGCTTTTGTTGCTTTTGCTTTTCATGTCATATTAAAAAAATCATTGTAAAGACCTATGTCAAGTTGCTCACCACTTATGTTGTCTTCTAGGAGTTTTATGATTTTAGGTCTTAGATTCAATCTTTAATTCTTTTTGAGTTAGTTTTTGTGTATGATGTAAAATAGTGGCCCATTTTCATTCTTTTGCATGTGCTGTTCAATTTTCCCAAGCACATTTATTGAAGAGATTGTTCTTTCCCTATTTTTTATTCATTGCCCCTTTGTCATAATTAAAGAGTCATAATATTCATGGATTTATTTCTGGGCTCTTTATTCTGTTCCATTGATTTATGTGTCTGTTTTTATGCCAGTATCATACTGTTTTAATTTTCACAGCTTTGTACTATAGTTTGAAGTCAGGGAGTGTGATGTCTCCCTCTTTGTTTTCTTTCTCAAAATTGCTTTAGCTATCTGGTGTCTTCTGTGGTTTTATACAAATTTCAGGATTTTCTTTCTACTTCTGTGGAAAATACCTTTGGAATTTTGATTATTTTGAATCTGTAGATTGCTTTGGGTAGTGTGGGCATTATAAAAATATTAATTCTTCCAATCAATGAGCATGGAATTTCTCTGCAATTATTTGTGCCTTCAATTTCTTTCATTAATGTCTTGTAGTTTTCAATATGTAGGTCTTTCACCTCTTTGGTTAAACTTACTCCTAGGTATTTTATTCTTTTTGATACTACTGTAAGTTGAATTATTTTCTTAATTTCTCTTTGTGATAGCTCATTATTACTATAAAGAGATTTTTATGCATTGATTTTGTATCCTGCAACTTTAGTGAATCTATTAGTTCAAACAATTGTGTGATAGATTCTTTAGGGTTTTCTATACATACTACTATGTCATCTATAAATAGTGGCAGTTTTACTTCCTTCTTTCCAATTGTGATTTTTTATTTCTTTTTCCTGCTTAATTACCCTGTCTCACTCTTTGAATACAAAGTGACGAGGCTGGACATCCTTATCTTGTTCTTGATATTAGAGGAAAGGTTTCAGTTTTGAGTGTAATGTAATTACTGTGGAATTGCTGTATTTGGCCCTAATTATGTTGAGGTATGTTTCCTCTTTACATACTTTGTTGAGAGTTTTTATTATAAGTAGATGTTGGGTTTTATCAAATGTCTTTTGGGCATCTATTGAGGTGATCACATAATATTTATCCTTCATTTTGCTAATGTGATGAATTATATTGATTGATTTTCAATGTTCAACAATCCTTGCATCCCTGGAATAACTTCCACTTGATCATGGTATATGATCTTTTAATGTATTGTTGACTTCAGTTTGCTAATATTTTGCTGAAGACATTTGCATCTATGTACATCAGGGATATTGTCCTGTAATTTTCTTTTGTTGTGACATCCTTGTCTAGTTTTGGTATCAGTATAGTTGGACTTGAAAAATTAGTTTAGAAGAATTAATTTCTGATTTTATTTGAGTCTTCTTTCTTTCTTTCATTCTTGGTGAGTCTAGTGAATGGTTTGTACATTTTCGTTCTTTTCAAAAAACAACTTTTAGCTTTATAGATCTTCTTCTATTGTCCTTTTAGTCTACATTTCATGGATTCTGCTCTAATCTTTACTCTCTTTTTTCTCCTAAATGTAGGCTTTGTTTGCTCTCCTTCTTCTAGTTCTTTATTGAGTTAGATCATTTGATACTTTAGTTTATTTCTTGATGTAGCATTTATCACTATGTGTATCCCTCTTAAAACTGCTCATGCTGCATCTCATGAATTTTGGTATTTTACACTTCCACTTTTGTTTGTCTCAAGGTACTTTTTGAAATCTCTTGGTTTCTTCTCTGATCCATTGGTTACTCAGAAGCATGTATTTTATTCTGCACATAGTTGTGCATTTTTTGTTTTCTTCATGTAATTAACTTCCAGTTTCATACCATTTTGGTTGGAAAAGATGCCTGATATGCCTCAATCCTCTTAAGTCTAGTAACAATTGTTTTGTGGCCTAACATATGATCTATCTTGAAAAATGTTTTATGTGCATTTGAGAAGAATGTTTATTCTATTCCTTTATATGGAATGTTCTGTAAATATCTGTTAACTCCATCTGGTCTGACATGTCATTTAAGGCCAATGTTTCATTATTGATTTTCTGTCTAGATTATCCACCTACTGATGTAAGTGGAGTATTAAAGTTCCCTACTATTATTGTATTGCTATCTATTTCTCCTTTTAGGTCTGTTAATATTCGCTTTATACATATATTCATGTACTATGTTGGGACATAAATATTAACATGTTATATCCTCTTGTTAGATTAACCTTGTATCAGTATGTAATGTCCTTCTTTGTCTCATATCGTACTCTTTGTTTTAAAGTCTATTTTGTCTGCTATAAGTATAGCTATTCCAATTCCAACTTTTTTTGGTTTCCATTTGCATGGAATATCTTTTTCTGTCCCTTCATTTTCAGGCTGTGTGGGTCCTTACATCTAAAGTGTCTCTTCTACCACATAGATGGACTTTAAAAAAAAATTGATTCAGCCACCTTATCTCTTTTCATTGGGGAATTTAGAGTCCTCAGTTTTACTCTACTGTGTACAAATTTGGCTTCCTTTTTAACTAAGGGGTTGTCTTGAGTCATTCAAATTATTGTGTACTCAAGTTTCCTTGGCAAAATGAGGACAAAGTTAAAACAGAAGTATTTCTTTATAGGTGGTCTGTTTTTGTGGCTAGGCTGTCTTTGCATCTTTCATTTTTTTCTAGTGAGATTTATCTATACATGAAGTCCACATAGTATTTTATATATAGGTATCTATGGAGAAGAATCCAAATGATAAAATAAACAGGTAAATCTTGGTCATGGCTATTACTTTAAAATTATTTTTTAAAAACCTAAGAGATTAAGGCCATATTCTTTAAACAGGAATTCTGAGAAGAGAATGAATTACTAAGTGTCTGAACTTTTATATCCATTAAAAAATATATATACTATTAGATATAACAAGAAGGAAATCAGTATGTATTTTTTAGCAAAAGCACAGGTCAAACACATGATCTGTATTGTCAAAAATTTAGTTTCATAAGAATATGTGTATTGATGCATAGATATTTTCATTTATATAAAATCATTTATGAGGTAACAATATAGGAATGTACTCTAAACCACATGAGCCAAATATTTTAATAAGGCTATACACCAGACTTCAACTTAGAAACTTCAGAGTTTCTAAGGCCAACAATTATGATTGATCCCATTTTTTTTTGTACCTTGTGGGTTTTTTTCTTTATCTGTATCTATTTTTAGAGCATTCCATACATATTTCAACATATTTATATCTTTACATAGAATGACGGTATATAGACAGTACATATCAAACCATGTACCATGTTTGGGGAAAGGTAATGATCAATCATCTAGTTAATAAAAAAATTAAGTATCTAGCTTTAAGGCAATATTATATGGTTCAATGTTAGACACATTGAATAACAATATGTAGTAAAACACTTAGGGAATTCTTTTACTACTCTTCTCAGAATAAAAGCAATGAGATGTGTGAAAACATTCTTGAACTCCATCATTTTGACAAGAGAGTTAGAATCAGAGGCATGCACACAGATAGTAAAAGGCAGAACCTGGATTAAATCCAAGTCTTCTGTCAACTAGTACTGGTGTAATTAGTGGTGTTTCTTACTCATTAAAGACTCACTAGAGACTATCTTTTCATTGCAAGCAATGGGTATAAGTGTTGCTGAATTTAGAACAGTTAGTGACTGATATTGTTAGAAGCCATATGGAACAACCTAGAAAGTGAATCATTCACTTAGTGTAATAAACATGAAAGATAATTTTAATGCAAGTCATCATTTCCCTTATTTCTGGGCTTCCCTTTCCTCATCCATAAGTTTGGAAATTTCAATAGTTGATTTTTAATCTTTATCATTAAAATGTTATAGTTGGAAAATAAAACTACTAAATTCCTAATATCTCTATACTTACCTGATTAGCTGGTATTGATGTTTCCCATATTTAATGCATTATGGAAGGTTTCTTTTCTGAACCAGTAGGTTATTTTCTTCTGTCCAACTTGACTGTGCAATGTGGCACAATGGTATGTTGAATACTATCTGGGGGTCTAGGCTGCTGACATTCAGAAGCACTTTTGTCATTCTAAACTCTAACACTTTTTCACTGATACAGTGCATGTCTCCTGGTCCAGCTTCTTAAGTGGGAAAAGCATTACGGAATAATAACTGATAGAAGAGTTAATGTTTTGAAATTCTACCCTATATTTGTTTTACTTACTTATAAATTTATCTATTTATAAATATTTTCATAAATTCCTGCCTATATTTATTTCCTATTTCACACTGAGGAAGAAAATTGGGGCAAGTTGTACATCCCTATTTTATTGACTGTTTCAAGCTTCATACCAAAAGGAATTGCTATTATTGGTTTTCTCAATTTGTTGACTATTATACATTATTCAACACACCTTCCACCAGATGTTTATAGTTCAAGTGTCATAAATGCTAGGATTTGCTATGATCTTGTTAAAACACTATGCAAGAAAATCATCCATTTTATTTAATTATTGTTAATTTACTGGCAATTAATTTTTATAAAGAATTGCTAATGGGTAATCATTGTTTTATGATTAGCCATTCTGGACTTAACTACATCTCATTTTACTAATCTAAAATGGGTATAAGTAGAGTGACCTTTGTTTTTTTATTAGCCTGTAAGCATTCTTCTTTTTGACTATACTCCTGTGAAATTATTGTGTCTCTTTTAATACTGAAGAAGTGTTTGTTTTGAACTAGGAATTATTTGGTGTCCTCATTATAAAGGATTATATCCACCTTACTTTTTCCTGTGAAGATCATAAGTAGATTAAGGAGATTAAAGTTTCTCTTGAACAGAATATACTATTTGCTGCTGCTTCTGATGTTGGGGTATAACTTTCCCTATTCTTCCTGAGTTCTAGGAAACATTTTATTGTTCAAAAATAGGTCCAACCATTGAGGAAAATTAAGGATATTTTAATGAAAAAGGAATTTTGAAATTACTCATTATGGGTGACAGAAACTTCGGCATTCACTAAGGCTCAATACAGCATTTTCAAAAATGCTTTATTACTTTCATGTTCCTTAGAGGTTCTGCAACATGGACACCAAAGACTTAGCCCATCTTCCAGAACAGTAGACTTCAGTAACTTTAAGTTACAGAAAAAAACAGTTTTTCATCTGACCTTTCAACTTCATCTAAATTAAATTTCATAGAATTTCAATCAAGTATCCTACATGAGGAATAAGATTTTAGTTTCAACCATCTTTTTCCACTTTTGTTGTCTGTGTCACATAATGAAAAAGATGTTCAAGAATTTGACAACATGCCATATTTGTAGAACTGATCTTGTTTCTGAACTAAAAATTGCACATAAGCTCAGTTGTGGGACCTCAATATTGATCCGCTTCTTTGAGCATTAAGAATTGATATCACATTATTGCCTTAAGAATTATGATGCTCAGAAATTATCTTTTGATAGATCAAATATCTTGTTTCCTTCTCTTTCCTATTAAAAAATGCTTGTCCAACTTTATGCAATTATTTATGCACATATACAAAGCATCCAGGAAGCAAATATTTTCTCGTATGGTCCTACTCATATTCAAGAATTAGCCTTAGGTAGTAACTGAACATACTGGACAACCATTATCTACTGGTCAGGTAAATGTTACTTTATTAAAGCCATAAATATAACTTTTGGGGAAATAAATGCTGGTGCATAAATGAAATATAGTAAACAAACTTATTCAATAACATTTAGCTATATAACACTTAAATTCACCTCTAAGATATGGAGAATTTTATTATTTCTATTATTTATTTTGTAGTTATGTTCAAAATTGAATTTTATAGCTACGATGTTAATGACAACTTTTCAGTCATTCTTTTAAAGCCTTTGTAATTATAAAGATTGTTTTTACACCATAAAACTGAACTCTGGAATTTTAGCAGAGAACTAATTATGACACTTCGACAGAACTAAAGTGACTCCTCAAGAAAAAAACTAGTTCACAGAAGATTCTTCTTTTTGTAAAAGTGTTGGCCTGCTAATTAAAAAAGTACAAATCAAGCTCTTCAACTAAAACAAATCATTCAGATAGGGAGGCCATAAATAAACCCATAGCTATATGGTCAATTAATATATAACAAAGGCAGCAAGAACATACAATAGTGAAAAGACAGTCTCTTCAATAAATGGTTTTGGGGAAACTGGACAGCTACGTGCCAAAGAATGAAACTGAATCACTGTCTTACACCGTACACAAAATAAACTAAAAATGAATTAAAGACATAAATATAAGACTTGAAACCATAAAACTTCTAGAAGAACAGATAGGTAGTAAACTCTTGAACATCAGCATTCATAACTTTTTTCTGGATATGTCTCCCCAGGAAAAGGAAATGAAAGCAAAAATAAACAGGTGGGACTACATCAAACCATTGAGAAAATGAAAAGGCAGCCTACTGTATGGGAGAATATATTTGCAAATGATATATATGATAAGGTGTTAATATCCAAAATATATAAAGAACACATACATCTCAACACCAGAAAAACTCCACTAATAATCTAAAAAACAGGCAGAGTCCCTGAATACACATTTTTCCAAAGAGATCATGCAGATGGCCAACAGACACATGGAAAGGTGCTCAACATCACTCATCTGCAGGAAAATGCATCAAAACCACAATCAGATATCACCTTGCACCAGTCAGAATGGCTACTATCAGCAAGACAAGAAAACAAAGAAAGAAAGAACACCACAAAGTGTTGGTGAGGATGTGGAGAAAAGGGAGCACTCATATACTGCTGTTGGGGTTTCAAAATGATGCAGCCACTATGGAAAGTGGCATGGAGCTTTCTCAGAAATTAGAAGAGAAATCTCAGATGGCCCAGCAATTCCGCTTCTTGGAATTTACCTGAAGAATACAAAATCACCCGTTTGAAAAGATATATGCACTCCTATGTTTATTGGAGCATTATTTATGATAGCCAAGAAGGCAGCCTAAATGTCTGTTGATAGATAAGGGGATAAAAAGAAGTGGTACATGTATATAATGAAATATTACTCAGCCAAAAAAAGAATGAAATCTTGTCATTTGGAACAACATGGATGGACCCAAGGAGTATTAGGCTAAGTGAAATGATTAAGTCAGCAAAGACAAATACCATATGATTTCACTTATATGTGAAATCTAACAAAGAGAACAAATGAACATAGAGGAAACTGTAAGGAGTTGGTGAAATAGATGAAGGAGAAAAATAATGAGAATGTTTGATATCTTCATCTGGGAAATGGTTACATGAGTGTATAGATATATCAAAGTTCATCAAGCTGTATAGTAAGATTTGTGCACTTTATTGTATGCACCTCAATACACAAAAAAATGTAAAATATTTTAAGTCATTAATTACTGTCTAAGATTTTCCAGTACAGGGTACACAAATTGTCTTTCAATAAAATAACATAAGATATATTATGGAATGAATGGAATTAACATTCCTTAAATTATGTCATAACATGTTTCTCTCAGGGTTAGTAAATAATGAAATAGGGTATATTTTTTCTTAAATGACAAATGTCAGTTTTGCTTTTACTTTTATAAAGCTTAAAATTAATCTGTACTACAAACTGACATTTTCCCTTGGTCTGACTTGGGATACTGTTCTATTTTCTTCTTCCTCAAGTACTTACAATAGCTTTCTTTTTGTAAGGTTTGGACATATATTAAATGATAAGGCAGTCCAAAATCCTTTTTGGCAGAATGAGAAAGGTCAATAAATAAATAGCATGCTTTTGATTAGAAATTAAATGCCCTATATCCCGAGAATTTCAGCATCGGTGACTTTCGACATTAGACTGTGTAGTGGCTTGATTTCTGATGTAACTGAAGCCCTTAGTGTTAGGTTGTCTACTCACTTGTTTGTTGCAGATAAAGTTCACACTATTAAGTGTGTTATACCATTAAGTGTAAATTTTATTCACCCTTCTAAAGTTAAAAGAGGCTATGATGAATTCTTGGTACTTACTTAAAAATGAGAAACTGACCTAGGAAGTATGGTACTGAGCCTTTAATCCATAAATTTTATGTCAAACTCTCTCTTCAGAGGATTTACCCAGGAATTAGGGATAAATCACAAACTCTTCTTGACTCATGAGATTCAAGCAGATATGCAAAAATATTTCTTTACCTTTAATATTCCCTAATATGAATGGAATATTAATATTTCATTAGAATATATTCCTTAGCATCACATGTTTCTAATATCTATCTGCATGATATATGGTTCCTCTTCACCTTTGCTTCTGTTTTTGTTTGCTTATGCTCTTTTGTTGTAGTTGTTGTGTCTTCTGTATCATGAGATTTTGAAGTCTCGAACTAACACCATAAAACGTTGGTAAGAAGAATGATAATAATAGGTTAATAGTCATCTATCTTCTTTACCCCTTCAAGTATTGTTTCAATTCTTATGACAACAGTCTCTCTGTCTTGCTCTCAAGGTGTAGCAATGGAGTGGAACCTGAAACATATTTTCTCTGGAAATCCTACTTCATTCTGACTTGAATCACACCCTCTTTGTGAACTTAAAGCATAATTCCACTTCAAGGTTTCAGTCCTGTGCACAAGCTGAATATTTCCTGAGTTCTACAGAGGAAATAATTTAAGCTCTCATATGTCTCTTAACTTTCTCATCCTGGAGCAAAAATACTGTAGTGGAGTTGAATATGCTTTGGCAACAGTGAGCGACATACTTCCTATTCAGCTGCTACATTCTCTGCTACCTTAGAGCCCAGTTGTATCAGGAAAAGAAAATATTCTGTCACAGTAAGATTTTCTTCCATTTTTATCTTTTGTGATTCTTGAATTTATCTGATTTAAAGGCATTTTCCTCCTACTATTCCTGAGAGTCATTGCTAAAACATAGTTCATTTTATTATAGAAGCAACCTAATTATCTCCTGAGAACTTGCTATAATTTTAAGGGTTATGCACAAGATGTTAACTAATCACACAGCTCCCAGTTATTTGTAACATGCAGTGTGACTCTGAGGTCGCATTTAAATGAGTGTGAGGCATGACTTGTTATGCCTTGTTTCTGGTTCTGCATGGAAGAAAAAATTGTGCATTATGCAAGGTTAAATTCACAATACTTGACATACCTTTTTTCAGATATAATAGAAGCGTATCCTATCTCATCACTGTCCAGCAATTGACAGCATTTTCTAAGAAGTAAAATCTTTTAAAATATTTGTGAAATAAAAGAGAAATTAATTGCCAATTGCAAATATGATGCAAATTAATGCAAACTAGTATGAGTTAATATACATGTGTTAAGATAAAACTCCTTTTTAAATCATATCTTGAAATGGTTCCAGTAGTATGAATGGGGAAATTTGTGGTCTTTTTTTTTTTACTTACATTGAAGTCAATCCCATTGCCACTAATAATATGAAATTCAGTAGAATTGTTCAGTATTGCCAGATTAAAATGAAAAATGTGCCAATCTGCTACATTTGATTTCCAAATCTATTAATGGGGTATCATGTCAAGGCTAATTTTTTATTTTTTCCACTTACAAATTTCTCTGAAAAGATGTCTACATTCTTATGTTTATTCAGTCACTATTCATTTTTCAATGCTTCGCAGTTTCACATATCCTAACCAACTATTGAATCTACTCTCCTAAAGTCCTACAACCCCTCTAATTTCCAAATACAAAAGCAAATGAAGCTGCAGCCATTATTCCTCAGGTCTATCTGAAGTTTGGCTTTCCAATTTTCACTGAAAACTTCTCTCAAAATATGTTATGATATTATCTCATTTCTTTCCTTAGATCTCAGACTATTTTGTCTCTTTCACATACTCTATTCCAGCTTATATGAGACACCTTCAAATGTCCTTACAAATTTCTGCTCAATTCTTACAAATTCCTTTTCTTTTTATCATTATTTTTCCTTTGGTTACCTGATTGTCACCTTCAGTTTGCCCTGATATTTTTATAACTTTAATAGCATTTTCCATAGACTAGCTTGTATTGTGTTTATTTATACACATTTATTTCCTCTATAAGATTTTACATATGCAACAAATGAGTGGATCTATCATTAATTGGAAAACTCATATCTGTATAGGAACTTCCAATTTTTTGAGATGTTTTAACATTCCATGTTTCAACAGGCACCTACCCTATAATTTTCATCCTTTTTTAATCCAAAGCAGTAGATACACTACCTTGTGCATAACATTTTTCCAAAAAGTACCCATGGGTATAGTAAGGAAGATAAAAGTCATTTCACTTGAAAGAATTTTGAACTGAAATTAAGTCACTTAAGATAGCTTAGGTTACTATGGTATTCTCAAAGAAATAAAGACTTTCTTTTAACTATCAAATATATTATTGAAGAAACACAGAATCCAGAGAGAATTAAAATCTTTTAATTTGAACTATTTTTTTCTTTGATCTGAAATATGTTATAGCTTATTTTTCATTCTTCACAATACAAATAAGTTGCAATTATAAGTGAATTAAAAATTATCTTATTCTTTAATAAAATAATTAATAAATTGTTTGTCATAGAAGAGCAAAATTCTGCCTTAATTTAGTGACACTTTATTTTCTTCCTATTTTCAGATAAAACATTTCTGCAAAATATATCATTAGGAAATTTAATACAGAAGTTTAAAAATATTATTTCCAATTACAGAATTTAATAAGGCTCAGGCACACACACTGACACAATAATTTGTAATACTAAGGTAAAATATATTCTTGTATTTCCTCTTTTTGTCCTTCCAAAATGTATATATTAAGAATAATATCCAGAGAATATTTGAATTAATGTAAACCATTTCATGTTTCTCTTAAGTTCTCCATATTCAGTTTATCAGATCTCCAGAAACACATTTATTGCATGGATTCTAAGGTTTTTAATATGTGCCTTTTATTTAAGATTTTCCTGTTAGGATCATTTTTTAGAGAAAAGTGGCATAGTCTCCTTTCTTTTTGTTAATATCTATGATGTGGAGAATACGTGAAGTCATACAAGGCATGACTAGCATTAGATACCCAGTACTTATAACAAGCAAGGACTCTTCTGAGACTATCAGTTATAAAAAATAATACAACATAATACAACCTCTACTAAATGTACCCGCAACTCCTTTCCTTCCCACCATACCCAATTAAACTTTCCCCATGTTTGAGGCTTTAGAATTACAGAAACTCTTTCAGAAGGGTGATTTACATATTAAGGCTTCATAGGCTGTTTCATCTTTTCTCTGCTAATTCTGTCTATATTTACTCATTGAAGCACCTCCTTCTATTCTTATTTCTCTTTGTTATTTTCACCCGAATGAGCTATATTATGCCAAAACACATTTTATTTTATAGTCTTATGTTTTCAGAGAATTGGCTGACACCCAAGTCCCTACAAATTATGGATTGGTCTTGGCAATCTCCTTAAACAATGCCCCAAAGTTTCTCACAAGACTTCAGTTAAAAAAGAAAAGAAAAGCAACCAACGTGCTAGGAGCTCCTTACTTTTACATACAAATAACATGAGTCAGAGGTCAAGACACAGGGGAAATATCTTTCAATTTGACGGTGAAAATGGAATAGTTTTTGACAAACTGGTTCAACTTTTTAAAAAAGCATGAGGTGACCAGATGTGCGTTTGTTTACCTTCATTTCCTAACTATTTTCATATCCTGGAGGGAAAAAGTTTCATGTAAATGTCTTGGTTTCCATTAAAGTAAGCAGCGCTGCTTCTGGAGGGAAGCCTTTCTTCCTCCCAGAAGAAAAGTAAGGCAGATGCGTTTTGATTGAGAAAGGAAACCTGACTTGAGAACCACGATGAAAACAGCATGGTGGTCATACGTATACATAAGTGGTTAAATACTTTAAAAATAAGTATTGTAAAATTGGAATACGTGTATCCCCAGGGATACACAACATTTTTCTAGGGCATATACAGACCCACAGTGTAAATGTGGAATGTATCCTGAGAGCACCAGAAAATAAAATTTATTGGTAAAGTAATTGGTAATTGACTTAAAATAATATTTCAAATTAAAATTAGCATATATGTGATGCCTACAGGGGATTATTGAATTACCGCCATCAAAGGCCAAGTTCTTATCCCTGTGATTAGGCACGAGGTAAATAAATCCACACAGTTGTTGATTTGTGCATCACACGGAAGCAGGAAAATCAAAATTCTCCCCATGGCTGAGACGGCCCTGGGTGAATTTCTATAATAAAATAATTATTTGGGCTCTATGCAAGTTTGACCTGTTTTTCATTTCTCTCTTTAAAAATTTAGTGAACATGATTTCTAACTGTAGTTGTCCCTAAGAAAGGAGAAATTGGACACAGTCAGACCTCTGAGAGTCTGGGGCGACCTCCCTTGGTGCCACGAGGAAGATCTACCTTGACATCTCCGCCTACCCCTTTGGAGTAACCAGTCAGACAGGGGTATTTAAATGACTGTGATAATGATAAATCAGGAGACTTCTTGTCTACAATTCCAGAGACTTACCCGGACTCTTCTTCCTCAGCGGACTGTAAGCAAGGAGATCATCCATACTGTGGCAGATTGGAGGGGACAAGGGATGTTATTAGTAATTGTGTTGGGACAACAGGAATGTTCTAAGAAAACTGGGCTCACTTTTCACCATAGCTAAAAGGGGAGTTTGGAGAGAAAGAGTTAAACCTGAGTTAATTTGACACGTTGATTTTAAGAGTGTTTTCTAAGACAATATACATTAAAAGAGAAGGACCTAATCCTCTCATAGTGTCAGTCCCCAAAGTACAGAGCAGCAGTAACCGAAATCACAGCAGGTTCAGCAAAGAGCACGCACTCTTAAAAACATTTAATGATTATCTCTGGGATACCTTAGTTTACTTCCCCAAGACTTTGGGATTGCTCTCATACTCCCCTTGACCACAGGCATTTCTCAAAGAAAATTTTAGAACACATTAAAAAATTTCTGGGAGACAAGGGTGACTCTTCTACATTGCTCTGCAGCCCCCAGGCTAAATAGCTCACTGAGGCAGTTCTTGCATAATTGTAAAGGGAAAGGGGAAGCTGGTCATTTGAATTCACTTCCTTATTACTTACTTAGAATACATAAACAAATTAGTGAAAGTTTTTTTCCCGATACCTTAAGACAACAAGAACGTATTTACAAAAGTCAATTCTTTATATATATTGAGGTTAAGCATATAATAATGACAAGTTGGAAAAACAAAAGTTTAACATGCAAAAGTCACTATATATATATATATATATATATATATATATATATATATTCACATAGATCTATGCATTTTGATATTTTATGTTTATATAATTTCAAATTTACAGGGATATATTCCTACTATACATAATGTAAAGATAATATACATAAATATACATAGATATTAAAATATCTAAAGCTAATGTGCATTAAGCTTAGCACAGCTACATTAACATGATAATGTATTTTCATGCTGCAGCACTGTATATAACATGTTGACAATTTATTTCAGCTTGTTTTCCCAAATTATGTCGTATTATACATATTATTTCAAAATCCTCTCATTTTTCTCATCATTGTATGCTGCCTTTTGTTATAATCTTTAAACTTAATAATTTTTGAACTAAAGTTTTTTTTCTTCATGTGATTCTAAAGGTATCAAATTGAGTGTAAGAAATATTCTTTACAAGTGATTATAAATAGGTTTTAAGAAAATTAAATTTTAAAAATGAATATCAATAACTAGTACAAACATTTTAAAAGTATACATTTAAATTCCTGAAACAATTTCAACAGCGGCTTTTTCTAAAATAAGTAACTTGTGACCTATCTTTTCTAATTTCAGTTTCACCATCTGTGAAATTTGGTTAAAAACTTTTACTTCATAGGATTTGGTGGAGGGGATGGTTAAGAAATATAAGCCATTATTTTCATGTCTAACTGAATAGTCATCTTGTAGCAGTTAGAGGCCCTGAACAAATGGAATTTGGTAGAGATATAACTTTGTTATTGTAAGAAGATTAAGAGTTTGAATATGGGCATTAAAGTGGGGGTCCTTTGTATATGTTATTCCCTTTCTGTGGTTTTCTTTCTCCCTTATCCTCCCAGGCTAAATCTGGACTATCTTTCAGGTTTGGTTTGAGCATAGTCTCATCTGGGAAGCATTCTCTTGAGATTCACAAAGTATTAGATTAGTCGTCGTGCATTCTGTATTATTATATATGTATACCTCTATCACAGCACTGCTAATCCATATCTTTTCATATTATTTGCCATACAATAATGTATTTATAAAACTTATCAATTAGAATTTGAGCTCTGTGTTCACACTGCCTGATTCTCGGTTGTCACAGTGGTTGTGTGCTCTCATTCTGGACTCCATTCCATCGGTCTAAACAGCCATGAAAGGTATTATACTGGGCTCACGGCACCTACTAAATTCAAAGCACATGCTAAATCACATGCTCTTGGTAAAAAGGAAAAATGTAAGTACTCAGAAAAATAAAGATAACATGATGATACCACTAACCTAGTAGGAAGCGCCCACCCCAGTGTTGTGAAATTGCTTCTCATGGACTCTGGGAATTCCTCAGCAATCAGAACACATATGTGCCCCAAACTAGCTGCAGGTGTCTTGATTTTTGTTTTTTGTTTTGTTTTATGCCTATACATTCTCATTCTCTATCAAAATAGGTTTTTTTTTCCTACAGTAGAATTATGCTTTCAGAGAAACTCTAAACATAAGAGAATTAAATGCAGAGTAAGTACAGGCTGTTAAACAAAACTGTACTCCAAAAACATCATGATGTGAGATTTCTGCCAAAAGCAAGAACTTTAAAAAAAATTAGAAAAACCTTCTAAGAATCACAGTAAAATGGTTACAAAGTTGAAACATTATTTCTTAAGATATAACAAAAACATTAAAATAATAAGATTTGTGAAGTGACTCCTTACAGCTTTTATTATTTGTCAGACTTTCTAGACTGATTCTGATTTCAGGAAATAGTATGTGTGTCCATAATGAAGAACTTGGGAACTGGTTTCTCCAGTGCAAAAAATAGTTCTTAGTAATACGATATGCTTATTCTAGGAAACTTAGTGAAACACAATGAAGAAAAAAGCTCATATTCTGATCATTCAAAGGCAATTACTGTTTACAATTTTATATATTAAACCCATTATTTTCCATGCAAATTATTTTTCTCATGTTTTACATAGTTTTATTCTGAGCATCCAAGGCATACTTTATTATTGAGTTATATTCCTTTAATCATTCAGAGTTCAAATATTAACTATGCTTAGCAGATATCTCAGAGAGTACAGACAAATTTAAAACTTTCCTGCCTTCCCCATTTACTGCTAGCATATTTCTGGATAATAGTTTTAGTTTTTCTAATTGAATAAAATATTTTCAGATCGACACTTCCAGAAGTAGACTACAGTCAAATCCCCGTGTATATATGTAAATCTTATTGGTGGGAAAATGAAAAATCAATTTTTTACCCTATGACATAAAAAACCTTCAATTTAAGATTTTTGAGGTTTTGAGATTAAATGCAGTTTGAAAATCATAAACTTTGAAGAGCTCTGAGGACTAGATAGGATATAATGGCTCCTAGGACAAAAAAATGAGGATGTACACCTCCCATGATAATGTGTCTTCACTCAAACTCTTTCTCATTTGAGTCAAACTGTTGTCATATATTAAAATGTAAAAGCTGGGAATGTACATAGGAGGGTATTTACATAATCTTTGTGAAACCTTACGTCTCTGAAAAGGCTTTTGTCTGAAATACTCTCAGAATCCTGTGGCATAATAAATACACTACCCTGAGATTTTGTGGACAAAGGTTTTGGCTGTCATTTGTAATTCCTCAGAAGCCAGGGAGCACAACAGCAAGGGTGACATGGACAATTAAAATAAACTTTATACGTCCAGTAGCGTGCCTTGTTTTCTTACTGAACATGATGAGATTTACATTTTACAAGGTTTACATATGCAAGGTTACATAACAGACACCATCCAGGCCTTCTTGTGCAGCTTTCACTGGAGAGGAGAAAAAAGGAATAAATACAAGTTTTGTGTCCCACTGTACCCCAAACCCTGCCTTAATGTCTTCCTCAATGTTTACAGTTGGGGAGTGTCCCTCCCCTGGCTTTATCAGCAGACAGATCCAGTCCTCACAGACAGAGCAATGTGATAGGGCAGAAGTTTGTCCTAGGCTGTTCTGCCACCTCGTCATTCTTGGTTGTGGGAATACAAGAGAACTGAGGTCCAAGCCTTGGAGTTGTAATGTATATGACATGTCAGACCTGCCGACTGTTCTGTCACCTCAGAATTCTACCAGAATTAATTGCCTTAAACACCAGGCTAATGCTGGCTGTCATGGAGTGCTAAAGGAGGCCAGCTTCTTCTTTGGAAAGCCAGATTACTAGAGTTCAGTCAAATTAATTGTTACTTGTTTGTTGATGATCCTGATCCCAAGGAATGACCATTGAGTCTCCTGTTCCTCTGTGTTAGAAAAAAGAGCTGTGAGAGTAATCCCCAAGAATGAAGCAGGAGGTGCTGGAGAGTGGGGAGATGTGGTCAGGTGACCACCGCCAGGGTGTATTCATATTCATCTGAGGCAGACAGGGGAAACCGGTTTGTCCTTATAGGAAAAGCAGCCTGGGGGGAATAGTTTGGTGGCTGGTCTTCCCACTAGTCAGCCCAAGCACTGAATGGTATTTACCAGGGCTGGCAGCACAACTCTAGGGCAGAGATCAAAAAAAAGGCTAAGGACCTCCAGCATTGTTCTCAAGCTTCTTCCAGTGACTAGAGACTCGGAAGGTTCAGCGAGCCAAGGGAAAGAGGAAGAGAAGTCTGTGGCTTGCTCAACCACAGATCCTAGAGTTCATGAATGCCAGTTATTTTCATTAGAAGACACTTGGTAGGGTTTCTCAATGGAGTATGTGAAGGCCCAAAGATACCATGAGCAGGACGATATCACAGGATATACTGGGATGATTATCAACCTTCCCTATATAACATCTGGGACTGAAATGGCAGTTCCGGCAGCCCAAAAGAGTATCTGAAGTGGCCACCATCTGTGAAAGAGTCACCAAGAATTCAGAGGACACTGGGTGATGATACTTCTGAAGGGGTCTATTGTCAAGAAAGTAATGTACGCCCATCTTATATCTCCAATACTTTCAGTTCCCTTTCTACAGAGGAAGAGGCTTTTATTCTTCTTCCAGAAAAAACCCATGACATCTGACCCATGCCCTGACCTATCTCTCGGGCAAAGACTTAGAGTTGTCACATTCATACTAAACTCTTACACTGTCCGTGGTCTTGAGTAGTTGGAGCACATTCATTGGCACCCTTCCCAGGTTTAGGAATGACAACACTCTCAATAGTCATGTTATCTAGATATAGAAGTGCATTATCACTGGTGTTGGATAAAGTAACTTTAGTGGTTGGGTTGGCTAAAAATAGCCAGAATCACCAATGACTCCAGGTTTGTATCCCCCACTTGACAGAGTGCATTCTGGATCTCCAGACTTACAGAGTGTTGGGATAGAGGAAAGAGATTAAAAAAAAAAAAGATAGAGATGTGAAAGGGGAAAGGCTACACTGCAGTTGTTCCATGCCCAATTATGGCTGTGAGCAAATGAAAACCTTCACACTATTATTTTTGGGATTACCTGTCATTAGGCAAAATTCTTTAGTTTTTTAACTACTTATAAAAACAATATTGAAATCTTAGCCAAGTCCAACATCTGGGCCCACTCAGAGACAGTTTCTGTTTGCTCTTTTTCCTGAGTATGGGTAATAGATCTTGTAATATTTTACTGAAAACTGGACATTGTATATAATGCATCAACTCTTAATTTTGTTTATTCATAGGGGTCGCTGTTACTGTTTTTGTTTGTTTGTTTGTTTATAGTAAACTGCTTGGCCTAATTCTGTGGAGTCAATAAATCTCATGGTGTGCAGAATCTAAAGTCTCAGTTTGTTACATTTTTTAATTCTCATTTTTACTCTTAAGCCCAGACTCCAAAGAGTTTCCCTATATTTCCATAGCTTAGTGTTGAATATATGGGTTATAATTAAACAGCCATTCTTTTCAAATAATCTGGAGCCTTTATGGCATCCATTCTTTCTTCATGGATCAGTGTGATTGGAGGAACACAATCATAATTGAAGCAACTTATGTCTTTCACTTTCCACTAGGCCCTTTCTGTCTCACATGCACATTGAGAAGGCCTCACATTTAATCAAGAATACATAGATAGCTAGGGCCCTCTCTTTTCTCTTCTGGGTGTGCCATGTAGCCTTCAAGACTGCTAGAGATATTTGGCAGTTTATCTGGTTCTACTTTGTTGGTCTCATTTCCCAGATAACCTTGGTAAATTTTTCTGGCTAGTCTACCAGTTTGCTGTTTAGTCTACCCATACATTCAATGTCAGTTAGCTACAATTTTGGACTCCTCTATTTGTTTGCCACTGAGATCACTACAATTTCTGACAACACCAGAGATAAGGTTACTCAATGGTATGTTCATATTCATTTCAGTTCCCTCTAGCAGTGACACTCCAGTTCATGGCTTGCTCTGCTTTCATAGGGGGTATTTTGGTGTACCTGAAAGAGCTAGAGTAAATGAGAAGAGGAATGGGAACAGCCCCAAGCTAACATGTCACAGAATACCACTGTTATTACAAGAAGTTCAGTAGATGTCATTAAATAAGTGCTTCTCAATTTGTTCTGTACTTTAGATCAATATCCAGTGCCTTGAAAATGTTGATTGTGACACTATTTTACTATTACCTTTTGGAGAGAGGATTTGCTCCTTTTTCCACCATTCTAGAATCTCTCTCTTTGTTCGCTTTTATAAGATCCTGTTCAGTGATTGTCTAGATGCTCTGCTTGCTGCAGCAACTACCAAGATTTAAATGATTTGAGAATACATTAACCAGGTTTTCTGAAATAGCATTTATTATAGGAAACTCATGGAAACAGGAACTTTAGCAAGTAGAGGTCCCCCATTACTCACTGCATTATGGAACAACACACATGGATGTAGCTGACTGGATGTCAGAGTCCAGGAGAGGGATCTCAAATATTTTGCAGAATGTTTTGTTTTGGGGTTTTGTGTTTGTTTAGGACTTTAGAGTACTCTAGGTGCTAGAAAAAGAATTACTGGATTAATTGTAAAGAACATTTTTTTGATCTCTTGATAAGTGATATTACATTGAATTGAAAGAAGAGTTCTATTAGTTTATAGTTCTTATCAGTAAATTATGGAAGTTAATTACAATGGACAGAGACCAGTGGAGAGTGATACAATGGGGAAGAGATATGACAGTGTGATAGGCATAAAAGGTAACTTTTTAATTTACATTCAGTTGATTTGTAGGAAGATTAAAGAACTTTCTGTATGTTTTTTCATTAGTTATATTTTCTCTTCTATCATTGTTCTATTTACATCTTTTATAAATTTAATATTTTTGTATTAATTTGACATCATACCAGGTAAATCCTCAATACATCTGGAGTTTTATAAATTTCTATGCTTTGAAAATTTGTTAGATTTATCTGCTCCCATTATATATTAATTTTATTTTAAACTATATTTAGCTATGTAGAAAAAAAGATAAAATACAAGAACATTTAAGTGTTTAAATTTAAGTACTTTTAGTTAACATTATTTTAACTTAAATTTTACTTAAATAAATTTAAGTATGAATTGATGCATAGTAATGAGTTGTTCTTTATTTCTGACAATGACAGAATAAGAAGTAGACAGATAAAGCATATGTTCATTTTATGGGAAATAGATTTTAGAAGAGATTAAGCTATGAAAAAGGTTGTGATATATCTTTCAATTTTTTTTTGCTACTTCACCCACTAAAGTGTAGTGTTTTTACTCCAGTGGGAACTTGTGGTATAAAATAATACATGTTTAGAAACATCATTTTAGAAATAAACACAAATTTCAATTGTAGCTGAATTTTTAATTATATAAACTATTTTCTGTTACTCTTTTAATGTCAACTGATTTCATTGTCTTGGTTTCCATTAAGTACTAACCTATGACTATTAGAATTTTTTCATTTGTGCTATTATTTCTTATTCATTCTCTGTAAATAGGTATACTCTGTTTCTACAATAAATACATTGTACATAATTTATATGCTGACATGTTTCTTCCAGGATGCTTAGCCATATAATTTATGTAACTTTTGTAATATTTTCTACAAATGTAATAATTTTTCTTTAAGGCTAACATGGACATCTGCTTCCCCCTAGAATCGGGAGGCCAAGTAAGCCTTTGGCTGGGCATTCATCACACCTACTGACATTAGAGGGAATATCTAAAACTCATCCAAGAACATAATTTAGCTCATAAAAAAATGAAACAGCAAAGAAGGTTTAGACCTTTATATTTGTGGGTTCATTTTTATTATATCTAGCTACTAAACAGTATTGACACTAAAAAGTAACAAACAACAAAAAACATGCAAATGATTATTTTAACTTATGATTAATTCCATCTTGTTTTAGTGATGTTTCTACTCAATGGTCTTCCTATCCCCAAATTACATAGTATATCTATTTTATTACAATATCTAATCTGTTTTAAATTGGAAAGATGAATTATAGCAATTCATTTTTATATTTTGCTTCTTGATTACTTTTTTAGAAACAGAAGTATTTTTCTTAGGTTTATTGCCCTCCTTTTTACATGTTTACTTTTTTTAGAAATTACATAAGAATGTCACTCATATTTACAAAAACAGTTAGATTAAATCTATTTGTGTAGTTATTTGTGTGTAAGCTATTTTCTTCCTTCTTTTTTCCTTCATCTCCCCCACCTTTCGTTGCTGTGATTTGATGTGCCCTTTTTTCTAAGTATACTTCTCTGTATCAAAGAACATAAATTGTATCACTCTCCACAGGAATTATGACATTTTGAACAATATATTTCTTAGCTGAAACAGTTTTACAAGTAGGAAAGTAAATAAAAGATTGTGTGTGTTTTTGTGTCCCTGTCCTTTACTCACCCATACCTAGAATGACAATTCTGATGTCACCAACTAGTTGTATTCTAGTTTCTGCTTATGAGGCAGCCATGTAAAACTCAAATATGCATTTTTCTCTAGATCTATATTTCCAGGGGAAGATATAAAGCCAGTTTAAGCTAAATATGCCTGGTGAACAGAACCAGTTTTAGCTATCCATAGCTGTTTTTATTACATTGTAACTGTTTCTACCTTTACACCTCCATAGGCAGCATATTTCTGTATTGCTACATTTTCTTAGGAAATAAAGGTCAGTTGCTTCTGCATAGGACCGAGCTCTCAATTCAAACCTTCCTGGTACTTGCCTTTGTCAATGGTATTTAATGGAGATTTTGGATGTGTTTTTTGGCTAGCTCTGTCTTTTGTATTTCTTTGCCTTATGGATTTTTTTGCAGGGACTATTTCACAAGGATATATTTTTTAATTTTGTAAAAGCTTATGCTCAATGAAAAGATCACACTTAATGTATATGTGGAGGATGGAAAGAGTGTGTAATCAGAAAATATGCCTTGGAGAAGGAGGTAAGAGAATGTTTTCAGAGACTGGTGGGAACTCTGTCTTAGAATGGGAGGCAGTTGGCAAGACCTCAAACGGAGGGATGAACCAAGGAGGGTAAACCTAGTTTCCCCATCCTAGTCCTTCATAACTATTTAAGGCATCTTTGAAAATGAGGGCGAGTTCAGCCCTGTTATGTCAGCCCTGCAGACAACATTTAATTCTAGCTTTAAGTGGACTGGCCTTGAATTGTTACAATGGCTCTTTAAGCTTCCAAAATATGTTCTACTCTACTCTATTGCTTGATAATATCTTCAGTTAGCATCTTAACAAGTTTGTTTTCTTTTTCCTGACCTGTTCCCACCCAACTAACTTTGAAGTTCCACAAAGGATTAGAGAGCTGTGTCCCCCATTTGTTAACATTAGTCCCATATCCTCAAATTCCATGTTTTTTCCAACTGCATGGGAAATATAAATTCTAGAAATTTTAGTCCCATATAGAATCCTTGTTTCCTAACCTGATAAATAAAAGGTTCTTTATGTCTTCTTTGGGTGGCTAGATCTTACAGTATAGAATGATTCAGAGGAATAAACAGTTTAAGGTTTTTTCTTTTCTAAAGCTAAAAGTATATGGGCATTTTTTTCTTAATAAGTACAAAGTTAGACAATGATTTATATAACAATGACTCATACATTAGTGTTTTAATTGTTTGAAATAAACATAGCATTATTTTTAAATCTAAAATGTACTTACTTTTTATTTATAATACTAAAATAAAATTTGGTTGTTCATTAAGCAAAAGTCAACTATTATTTCAGGCCAAAGTGTGTCATCAATTCTCATTTATTTAATATGCAGAGTATATAGACAGGATAGTACATGCATAACTTTTAAAGTTCTTTAACATTTTGGGATATATATGAGTATTTACATGTATTTTGTTTTAAAAAAGGGCCACTTGGAAAATGAAAACTTAAAACTCATATTCATATTCATTCCCAGGGGGAAAAAAGGTAGCTTTTAATTAGGATTTAGGAAGTAATTAGGTTTTATTACTGTATACACTTCAGCTGAGTAGGATTGTTATATTTTTCTATAAGCTAGTGAGTTACATGCAAAATTAAGTATAATTAATGATACTGAAACTTGTATCTGTTGTCTCTAGGTTAAGACTATAAGTCCAATTTACTTGATATAAAAAGTAAAGCAAGTTTCAGACTTCAGCGCCATGTCAGAGTGTCTAACAAACTAACCCTTGATGCACATCAAGTATCATTCAACTGCTGTTCTCAAATTTGAGGGTGAAGATCCTATGTGTTGTATTTTTGAAACCCTCTTGATATTATGTTCAACCCTACATATGAAGAGATGCTGACATTACAAAAATACCCCTTAGCATTTTCAACATCTTATATCTGTATAGTGTGGGGAAGTTGGGGTTCCTGTGGCCAGGATCCTTACTGAACTTAAACCACCTGATTATGTAATTGGCCTGTTGCTAGGCTACTGCTTCCACACCTTTAGGCAATAAGCTATTATTGTGCTATATAGAGAGCTCGGCCCAGTGCTCTGGGCAGAGGCAGAGACGCTAGTGCTCGACCTACCGCTGGGAGAACAAGCCAGGTAATAAACCCTGTCACCCCAAAGAACGTTTTGCTGTCAATTTCTTTGGTCACATTGAATCCATAGTGAACTTGCCCAGGTCTAAAACCCACTGACAAGACAATAGTCTTCACAATTATTTTACTTGAATTATTCAATTTGATTCCCACAAAACCCTTGTAAGGGAGTGAACACATGTATCTATTATTTCCACTTAGTAGACAATTTAAAGCTACACAGTAAGACTGTGTATATTGCCTCTTATTCTGTTTCACTGAACAATCTGCTTCTGAAATGGCTCTATTGTTTTCTTTCCTAAATAATTTGAAATAGGCTAGAAAAAGAAATTTAAAAAATTTTTTTAATTGAAAAAATAACCTAAGGAATTGTGCTATAGGTAATTTAACTACAATGTTCATCAAAACTCTGGAAGGAATACAGTTGAAAAATACTGAATTTGAGAATATGAATGTCAATAGTATTTATCTGTACAATGGTTAGCAGTTAGATGTTACAGGTCATAAATTTTGGAACAGAACTTAATATATATATATATAACATATTTTACCTAACACATTTGCTAATTAAGATATTTTGCAGCATACCATACTTGTAAGGAATGTTGACCCCGCTTGCTTAACCTCTTTAATCCTAGAAGGGTGAACAAGAAAAGGTATGCATTGAGATAGGAAACATTCTAATAATTTATGCCAGTTTTGTCAACCATTTTACACTGTTGTGAGAATAAACAAGATTACATGTCCTTCTTTGATGGAATAGCCTCCATTCACACCCTCAACAAAATAAGATATAGTGTCATTAATTGAAAGAGAGAAAAGGGCTATGAGAGATAGAAGGAAGATGAATTTTCTTAATTCAGGATGACTTCATGAACCTTCAGGAAAGTGAAGTTTATATTTCAGATATTTTGAAAATGAGAGGTTAACACACAGAATCGGAAATTTTATAATTAAATTCATCTTGGTCAAGCTTATGCTGAAAAGAATACTAAGACATAAAATCAGCCAAAGCAAAGGCAAATGTCAGCAAAATGAGTGTCAAATACTTTTAAATTACATACAAATTCCAGTTGACTGGTTAGGAAGATAAAAATGAAAAAAAAAACTGGGCTTATATGTCCCCTATTATCAAAAGTGAA